>JAUIRJ010000390.1:0-18021 GCA_030555515.1 Acutogordius australiensis | reverse complement strand
ATTGTTTAAGATGAAAAAATAGGATAATATATTGGTAGGGATTTGGTAGCCTAATAGTAGAGGATTAATATCCTGGTGGCAATATCGTTTAAGAATATATTGATAAGATGGTTCGGAGCTAATTTTATTGTATATAATAATCAATAATAATCAATGATAATCAATCTGGTATTTATATATATTTTTGGACAATCATCGTAATGTGCACGATCTAATTTTAACTTAACTATAAAATCTAAATATATTTTTTATTACTTTTTCTACACAATTCAAAGTTTATAATTAAACATGATGACTAATAAAAGTGATGACTAATAAAAGTGATGACTAATACAAGTGATGACTGCTATACACTACGACACCTCCCTTTTTCAGGGGGCATCGTACCTGTCGTAGTGTGGATTTATATGATTCCGGAAAATGGGTGTTTGCATGACCAAAAATATGTGTTGAATAATTGTTTTGTTTAGTTGCTAGGGGTGTTGAACTTTGCTAATCTCTTGGTCCGTTTTTTTAAAATTATGTCACCTCTCCTTGTGTGCGGCCTGCGTGAGTCGGTTTCTGTGTTCAGGTGGTTTACCATTGTTGTTGATCCATAGATTTATTATTATTATTTTTTATGCTCCTCTGCGATGTGCCTAGATTAGACGGAACTTTTGCCGTAATCCATTTAGGGTGATGCTAGGTCTTACACTTTCGCGAGTTATAGAACAACCTTATAAAAAGGAAAAAGCGAACCGGTATCTATTGCGCAACCACCATCTTTTCCATCAGTATGCAAAGCCTTGATTACGTTGTTGAGGTGTGATCTGTTTGAGAAATTGTTCTTTGATTGTTATTATGAGAAATTTAATTGAGTGTATGAGTAGCGAAATATCGTTTGATGTTTGAGTAGAAAAATATTTAATTGTGGATTATTTGAGTGTTGCATTTAACGGTTAAAAGTTCATACCGATTAAGAATATTGAGAATTCAATTAAGTGTAATGATGTTCGTAAAGAATAACGTAGGTGGTGAGAGTATGGGGGGGGGGGGGGGGGGGGGACATTGACTAGAGTCGATATCCTTGTGTTGGGAGAATTACGCATTGGAAATTGTTTAGAATGTCTCAATGTCAAGTTTAATGCTGTCCTCCAATGTATATTCATGAGTGTAAGCCAAAATGTTTTTTTTTAAAACTACGTTTTTTTTATTTTTTCCTGGTTCGTCCTCGGGTTTAACGGCACCATTGTTTAAGATGAAAAAATAGGATAATATATTGGTAGGGATTTGGTAGCCTAATAGTAGAGAATTAATATCCTGGTGGCTAGGCCACCAGGATATCGTTTAAGAATATATTGATAAGATGGTTCGGAGCTAATTTTATTGTATATAATAATCAATAATCAATAATAATCAATGATAATCAATCTGGTATTTATATATATTTTTGGACAATCATCGTGATGTGCACGATCTAATTTTAAATTAACTATAAAATCTAAATATATTTTTTATTGCTTTTTCTACACAATTCAAAGTTTATAATTAAACATGATGACTAATAAAGGTGATGACTAATAAAAGTGATGACTAATACAAGTGATGACTGCTATACACTACGACAATAATAAAAAAATTTATTTATTTGAGATGATATAAGAGCCAAGAAAATTTGATATGAAAAATGTTAATATTATATTTTAGGGTTTTCTTAAGGTCGCAAAATCTGTCTAAAAAGGCCATTATTTTTTATATGGATGGTTTGGTTGTATGGAGCCAAATGCGAGAAATAAAAAAACGCAAAATATATATGAGATAAGGACATCATAGGGATATATTCTTTTATTTTTTCATAAAATTTATTTTTCTGACATTGATATTTGTTGACCAGTAATTAAGGGAGGAAATGATTTGGATATAGATGGAGCCTTATTTAAAGCTCTAAATAGCTTAAACACAGGCGAACATAAAAAATGATAAATGTTATTCAAGTTGTTATGACAGCAGGGGCAATCAGACAATGATGGCTGTTTTGCCATTTTAGCATTTTTTAAATCCCCCCAATTATTAGTACTCAATTGTTTAAAAGGTTCTTTAATAGCTAATATTAAATCACATTGAAAAAGTGTTATTTACCATCCCTTTGTTCAATTTTGTAGTTTTATGTAAAAGTTAGAGTTTTAATAAATCCTATTTTAACCAATTTTAATGACATTAACATCATCTTAAAGTCGAGCAAATTTTTTTAAAAATACGAAAAATGATGGTTTGTATGACTTGGGAAAGCATTTAATATAATATTAAAAATACAATTTTAGAAATGTATAAATAAAAAATAATTTTTTATATTAAATATTACCTTTGACTTAAGTCTTTTTTGATTCTTCAAAAAAAAACATTTGTAAAAATTAAACGATTCTGTATTTATTAATACATTTTCCCATTTTTAACGATATTTGTCTATATATTGTAAGTTACATTTCCTAACCCTCAGCCGAAAAAAAAGTTTCCATTAACCATCTTTAGGTCGAACGAATGGAAAATACTTTAAATTAATATGTTAAAATATTTATAGGACACCTCGACATTGTCCAACCAGACACCCGACCAACTAGCCGGCTCGTCCGATATAAGGGGGAGGGGGCGGGGAATCCTGGTTTGCCTGGCTACCCCTCGCATCTTCCCTTTAAGGTAATCATACCCAATAGGGCTTTGGCTCTTTTATTAGGAACTTTAGCGGGACAATAAATATTTAACTTAATAATTAATTATTTTATAAATATGCTTTTGCTACGCGATTTGGTCTGGAAAAAAGTTTAAACACAAGTATAGCTTTATATAGTGTTCTAAAGTTGAAAGCTGGGCAGATAAAAATGATGCATAAAATTTTCCAAGTTTTAAGGGCAATTAGACAATTATAATGCCTGTCTCGCCATTAGGCCTTTTCAAATCCCACCTATGATTAGTCTGTGTAAAAAAGTTTCCTAATGCATAATTAGCACAATATTTGTAGCTAAAAACTACATCAAAAAACGTTATTTACTCTCCCCATTTATTGCTGTATATATGTACGAATTAAATTCAAAATTAAATTGCTTATTAACCATTTTAAATGTTAAATCGTATTTCTAAAAGCAGCAAATAAAAATGTTTACTTTGGGGTAAAACACGGGCTAAATAGAAACAAAAAGCCTTTAATAAATGTTTGATAAATGTAACATCGAAGCCTCACTATAAAAAAATCTAAAATAATATAAGTCTCATGATTTTAGATTAATTAAAACTTCAATTTTTCCATTTTAAAATGGTCATTCAAAAATAAATTCAACGATTTTTACCTTTCGTTAAAAAATCCTGTATATGATTTAAATAGTTCTTAACAATTTGTTTGAGGTTTCCCCCAAACCGATGGTTGCCATACCTGTTTAGGGCTTTGACTTATAGTAAAATTTTTTTGCATGCCGGCAACTTTTTAGCCTAGGGTCTCAGTTTAGGCACATCGTTCAAAGCCTACTGCCTTAGCCCCTAAGCTTCAATGTTGTTGCACATGTGTTCTTATTTCCGAAAAAATAAGAGGCCTGTGCACGGATTCGAGCCCTAAACCTCCTGCTTTGCCACTGAGTTACCTGATTTATTCAAAGTTGTATTATAGAATTAACCAATTTTGTTTTGATTGTTTTATTTTTAATTTATTCAGAATTACATCTAATTAGATGTAATTCTGTCAGGTCAACAAATATTTATGTCAGGAACGAGATTATTATGAAAACATAAAAGAATGCATCCCCATGATGGCCTAATCTCATATATGTTTTTCGTTTTTCTTAGTTTCTTCCGTCTTTGGCTCCTTAGATCCGTCTATAACGAAATATGGCCTTTTTGACCATATTGACAGATCTAAATATACCCTAAAAAGAAAAAATTAAAATTTTTTTTGCATATTAAAATCCCTTGTAACTTATAATATTTAATTACTAATAATGGAAAAAAATTTTTATTAATATATCACGCTCTTACATCGGCATTTAGATAATACAAAATATTTCGCGTCCAAAATTAAATACGACACGATATATTATCGGTTTTAAATGAAAATATTATTTGAAGTTTAAATTTAACAGTTTAACTATTGTAAATATGCAAAAATAAAATTTCATACATTTTTGTTTTTGAATCTTTTTGGTTTTTTAACCTTTTTTCTAAAATATTCAATGTTTATTTTGATTAGGATAAACGTTAAATGGATTTGATATTCCCTAAGATGGCAGGTTTGATCACTGTAGTTAACTCATAACTCTCATAAAATTGTTGACCTGTGATACAAATTAAAATAAAGTTTTATAAAATTTAATTTGCTATTTCAAATGTCTATCTAAATTATAAAAAGTGCTTTGATCCCATGTTTTACACTGTTTCAAATTCCAAATATTTTGGGCAGTACTAAAAAAGTCCTGATTTAAAGCTTAACATCCATTATTTTGTAATGAATTTAGAAAAGATAGGAGGTAAACTAATTTATAGGTACATAATTTTTAAATCTAAAATTTGTATAAGTTTTGAAGAAATTAGCCTTAAACATAATTAAAACTAATAAAATCCAAAATATTCTCATTCTCACATCAATCCCTCTTGTTTAAATAAATATTATCAAATCACCACAAAAAAGGGTTATATGTTTTTATAAACTTAAATAAAGATTTTTAGTAGTAGACAGGGAAATAGAGACAGTCATAATTTAATAACATGTTATTAGGGCCGTTTTTAAAATATATTTTCATAAAAATTTATATTTATTAATTTTCCAAACCGTTTAATTTCTATTAATTATGAAAAAAAAGTTTTACAATATTTTAACGTCTTCAACAGCCAAAAATACAAGAAAAAATTCTGTTTCTACCCCAAGAATATAAAGCATAAAATGTTTACCTTTTTTCTCATAAGTATTTTTCACATATGCCATCGGGCTTTCTTCTAATTCTTGATCTTAAGATATAATTTAGCATATAATTTCGTTTAAATATAATTATTAACACTATCTATATCATTCTGAACAAAATATTTTTCAAGTATATTAATGGTCCTTGTTTTTTTAATGAACATATACACCTTTATGAAAAGTTTTTATAGGATTAACGATTTAACAAGTAACCTTTGTTGTGTTCTACGCTCAAGAAGCGTTGAGCCTAGTAAATAGTTATAGTGACCTACAATAAATTCTAAGGCGTCTATTTCTCAGATAGGCCTGAAACTTAGGTTACAAACCCATATAAACTCCCTAATTTCTGCGAGGCCTGTCGTATACAAAACCTTGGAGAAAGCAGTCCCGGCCCTTAAGGGGAAAAGGGGTCTGAAAGAAAATCTAACCTTTTTTTATGGTGAATTGTATTGAAAAGTTAATTTTTATAAAATTAAAAATTTACCATATATTTTAACGCATACATGGCTTGATAGAATTATAATTATAATTAAAAGCAGTGATGGAAAAATAAAGTTCATTTTACACAAAAAAATATTTAAAAAAAATGGAAGTTAATTTAAATAAAATCCTTGTGGTATACTTTGCCAATTTTTAACTTAGACCAAAATAAAAATTTATTCGAGCAAATATTGAAGTAGTGTTGGCATTAATCTAATGAAATATAAAATTATAAATATCTAATTTAACCTAATCTAGAATCTAGATTAAAATAAACGTCAGTGCCAGAATTCAGGTTGATCAGAAAAGTAAATATTATGTATTGATAAGATTAAACCAAATTCGGGCAAGGTTGTCCTACACACTTTAGACTCTATCATACCCTAATCATCTATTTGTTTTAAACGGGCGACATAAAAAAAATGAATTTGAACACGACCGGCTCGACATCATCCAGGTCTTTTTAGTATTCCTTTTGGTGACTTGTTGTAAAAATGACATAGTTTAATCTATTTGCTCAGAATGTCTTAAATAAGAGATTAGTCATTTAATATGACCATATTTACGGTGCGCCTAATATTCCCCTTAAGCTCTGCCTGTCAGATTCTATGGGTTCCGGCCTAACCTGGCTCGGCTCATATTATATGGACAATGTTAATAATTAAATATAGTGGCTATAAACTGATAAATACATTTTTCCATATTAACAATAGCTCTTCTAAAAACATTAGAATTTAAAGATTATGTTTAATTTTTATTTATTTCATCTAGAAATCAGATATGTAGATTAGATGAAATACTCTGTTAATTTAGATTTTAGTTAATAAATTTGTTTATGTAAACTTTAAAACATTAAAATATATAAAAAATTAACAATATGAAAACGAGTTCATTTTACACCACGAGTTCATCTTACACCAAATAGACTGCGGAGCTAATTTCGATTAGATGGTGACATTTATGTACTTCAAATTTATAAAAATTAATTTGTTTTTTGCTTGAGGTACGAGTCTTAATATATATAAAAAAAAATATTTAATCAAAATTTCTGATTAAAATTGATTAAATTGTTTTAATACGAATGTTGAAGGCGAGCTGTTTTTTTTTTCAAAATAAGCAAATAAAAATTATTGAGCTGTAAAAGACGGAAATTTTATACCTAGACCTATAACACAACCCAGGCATATCAATAATACATATTTAAAAAAATTGTTAAAAAAATTATTTACTTATACTACCATTATAAAATAGCATGGGAGGCCTGTTCAATAGAGCCGTATCTATTATTCAATATTAAATAACATTTATTTTAAATTTAGACGCTTATGGACGCGATAGTAATTATTTGTTACAAGTTTGAAAATTTTAACAAGGTTGAAAGATTTTTTTGGAAAACAAATAGATATAAAATATAAAAATTTCATAACCCTTGATATTCAAATTCAATATTATTAGCGTTCATTAATATGATCAACATTAACCTAACAAAATATAACACAGCAAAATATTAGTTCAACTAAAAATATTGACTATTTGGTTTGCACGTGAATTAGTATATTTTATTATCAGTGATATTAAGTCTTCAAGATTTTATATATAAGTATAGATAATATGTAAATGATCAATTAATTTTAAAGATTAAATATCTAAAATTTACTTTTAACGTTAAATAAAAGGTTAATTAAGCAACATCTAAAATATATCGTACTTAATTGACTTAAGGTCACATAAGAGACACTTAATAAATATCAAAATAGGTAATTAAATAAGAAGTTAAATAAAATATTTAAAATATATATTGTTAAACCATGCATATATGGAAGGTCAACAACTTTTACCTCAAAATAAAATTGTTTTTATTATCAGGCATCTGTACCCATTAAAAAAACAAAATATGTTACCTTGTAAATTTTTTTTTGCATATTTATTTGGAATACATCTAATGGTATTTATTAAATTTTTTTGAACCATATGTAATTTGAATTCAATATAATTATAAAAATAAAATAGCTTAATATGAGTGGCTATATTAGCTCGTATTGCTAAAAACTATGAAAGAGCCTTTTTATAAGATTAAATTAGAGTTTTCCTTACATTGTTAATATTTACTGTTTTACAAATTTAATATCCAAACCTTTATTGAGAGAATCGCTAAAAATTTTATATTATTTAACTTAAATCACTTTAAATATTTTATTTGAAATTATTAGAGTCACTTTATTGACATATAAAATTAAAAAATTTAATGCTCTATATAATTGCAAAAACTCCTTTAGTCAGAAGTATAATAAGTTACCAAAAGATAATAAATATTCAATAATATTTTTTTAGTTGTTTGACGCACAGTTTCACAAAATAAATAAGTCAGGATCAAAAATTATAGAGCGTTTGAGTTTAAATTATGTTTTTAGTTATTTTAGAAAACACCCACTGAAAACATAGGCCAATTTGTTATCTAATGTAATTTGCATTACTAAAAAATGTAACACAGGTCGACAAAAATTATCGAGTGATTGATGGAAATTATGACTTTTTTGCAATCTGATAAATACCTAAGAATAAAAACATTTTAAAACCATTTCAACAAATGAGAAATAAAATTTTTAAGCTTGCTTTTTTGTTACACAAGGTATTGGGCACCTCAAATTAATAGTGCATGATTTATTTTGATTTTTAAATATTACTTGTTTTTATTTGTTTTTCATTATTTGTTTTTAAATCTTTTTTGTTATTTAAACATTATTTTAAATTTTTTTTAATGTTAATATCTAGCTTACTTAGTTAAATTCGAAAAAAGGTAGGGATAACTGTAACATAGGTCTGGTATCTAAATTTAGCTATGTCTTATATGAATAACCTTAAATTTGAATATCACGTTCTCTCTTAAAAACATTTTATTTATAACTTTATCTTGTTAACGTTCTTTCTTAAAAACATTTTATTTATAGATTATCTTATTAAATTTCTCCCTTAAAACAATCTATTTATAAATCTGATATCTCGCTAACGTTTTTTTTACTAAAAATATTCTTACTAATAGATTTGAATAACTTCTGAACACTTTATTTATTTGAATATAGAATGTTAACGAATAAGCAAAGTCAATATATATATATAACCGATAATTATACAAAGACATACATATATATAATTTCTTTATATTTTTTTTTATTTTTCATTAATAAATATATTTAAACACTGGTGTCAGATAACTCCTTGTCGGAGTTGTCCGACACAACCAGTCCTTAAACTTGGCCACCCCTGAGAAACGCTTAACATACAAATATTCACCGTTCCAACCCTGTAAATAAAATTTTATATAAGATGTTTATTATTTATCTACTAAGCTATTAACAACGGTATGTAAAACTCAATTCCATATTTTTACCAATGTTTTTCACTAAGTGTACGTATTCACTACAATGTAATTGAGTCGAGACTCTCACCACAATGGTCCTAGTTTCGTCTATTTCCATATAGTTGCTAGCATTAATGATTTACGAATTTTTGCATGAGATAAAGCCACCTTCCTCTCCCTCTCCCCCTTCAAAGTCAACAAACGATTAAAATAATAAAAAATTTCTGAGAAACTTGCATCATCGCTAGGACATATTTAAATTGTCTGATCAACAGATTGTTTACGTTAAAATTTTTCCTGAACCCATCTATTCACAACGATATGTAAAACTCTATGCATTTCATAAGATAATAAATAATGACGACGATCCTTCCTAAACGTAATTATTCACTACACATAATAATTAATTCGAGGTCTTCGCCACAATGGCCCTAATTCCGTCTGAGGCAGAAGCTAGCATCAATGACATTTGCAGATAATTTTTGCATGAGACACAGAATGAGCCCAATGTGATAACGCCCAATGCGACCATATAATGGACAGCAGAATCCTATACGATAACGCTTGCGACCATATTGAGGACAGCGAGGTTGCCAATTGCGCGCTTTATGCTGACGCCAGCACCCGCATAAGTAAAAGAAACTATTAAAATGTAACCATATGCCTCTATTCGGCCAACAATACCTCATTTGCATTAAACGATAGCTGGTGACTGAAAAAAAGGGAAGGTGTCTTATATGAATAACCTTAAATTTGAATATCACGTTCTCTCTTAAAAACATTTTATTTATAACTTTATCTTGTTAACGTTCTTTCTTAAAAACATTTTATTTATAGAATATCTTATTAAAGTTCTCCCTAAAAACATTCTATTTATAAATCTGATATCTCGTTAACGTTTCTTTTACTAAAAATATTCTTACTAATAGATTTGAATAACTTCTGAATACTTTATTTATTTGAATATAGAATGTTAACGAATAAGCAAAGTCAATATATATATAACCGATAATTATACAAAGGCACACATATATATAATTTCTATATACTTTTTATTTTTCGTTAAACTTATTTTAAACAAGCTACTATAAATTTTGAAAATAAATATTTTCTTCTTGGATTTATAATTGTGTCACATTCATTTTATATTCATATTATTTAATTATAAACAATTTATTAAAGGCATTAAAGAAATTTTATTATTTAATCTTTTTGTAATAATGTTATATGACTGATATCTTCTTTACGTGTCATCATATAGTTCAAACATTCTTGTTCTTTTGTCGATTATTATTAAAATAATGGTATACCTGTGGGTTAATATAATAATGTATAAATGTACACATGTCACAAGAAATTAATTAGCTAAGCTACCAAACTTAAGAAACTTTAATCATGTTTACTACTTCAATTAAACCCTTGCCTATTACCCTGCAAAACCAAAATCCTAAAAAAAATTATATAAAAGCGAAAAAATGTATTTTCCCCAATATTACATCAATTTTCAGGCAGAAAATAAACTGAGAATTTATAAGTCAGAAAAATTTGTTGATGTTTGTTTAATATTCTTATCCGCTTAATATTAAAATAAATTTAGGTAGTATAGAAATTTACAGTAATTGTAACCCTTATATTTCCATAATTAATATACTATTTCGTATTCATTAATTCTAATTTTTAGCTGTTTCAAATTTTGAACATTTTAATAAATATTGCAAATGTTTAAATGTAACAAATAGATATACTTGTTCATATTTAAGCCCTGTTTTCTTGGTAAGTCGCAAAATTTCATCTCTCTTTGGGTATGCATTATTTCTATAACTATTCAATAGTTCGCTACGTTGGTACGCTGTAAAAAAGTGTGGGCCGTTATTTCCTTGTTCATCAGACCTTCTCGAAGTAGATGGTGCTATTTAAAATATGTCGACAAATATAGATGTAAAAAAAGAAAACAAATATTTTTTGAACTTTGTAAATATGTTTTCTTTTGTTGTCCAGTTTTATTGATTAAAAAAAATATTGTAGATAAGGCATATAAGTAGATAATATTGCTTTTCATAAACTTTGCTGAACATCCATGTTTTAATAGATCAGTATTAATAAAATATCTTATTAATTAAAAAAATTATAAAATATTGATTTCAATTAAAATTGGATGGATAAAAAACAACTTTTTAATGGTTTGAACCCGGGCTGGGAAAAAATGGGCCATTTTTTAATAAGTTTTTGGGTTTTCCCCAAACGCCCATAAACTCGTGGGCATGGCAAAAGAAAAGCCTCTTCTTGCTTAAAGAAAATGGGCATGTTTAAAAAAAGCCCCTTTTCTTAAAAAAAAACTCCTAGGAGCTTTAAGAAAAAATAACCCACCCAGCATAATTAAAATAAATCAAAATTTTTTGATATTATTATAAAGAAAACAAATGGGCTTTGGCTCTTTTTAAGAGTCACTTTTTTGGGGATTTTTTTTTGCCCCTTTTCTTAGTGAGCGCTTTTTTGAATCCTTATTTTGGCCCTTTGTATGTAGCTCCCTTTCTTATTTAATGTTTTGGGGGAAAAAATTAAGTCCAAGTTTTTTGGCTCATTGTTTTCCCAGCACTGATTTGAACATTTTGAGACATAGTAGCCATTTTTTGTATTTATTGCATACTTTTTGAGGCAAGCCTTGTTAAACAACAGTGATTGATTGTGGTTGCCAGCATTAACAAATATGAATATTATATATAGAAAAATTTTTTCTGCGTTTTTAGGATATAAATTTAATTATTTAGGCATTGCTGTTTTTTTATAACGTACCTATATCGTTTATTAAAATAAGATTGATAAAGTCTTACATGATTCCTTGGACCGTCTATTATTGAACCAATCATAAATCTGTGTGTTAATACAAACGATATATAGAATATTAACTTAATTTTTTTTTAAATTTAATAAATATAATAATAAGTTTAAAATCAAAATTTTGTAATATAATCAGTTTAAAGAAATACATAATTGATGTTGTATAAAAATAACATACGTAATATTATTTGAAAAATAATATTTGCAAAAAAGAGAAATAAAAATAAATTTTAATATGGAATAGAAATTAATTTTGGGCATAGCCCTTATAAATTACAATTTCAATAATAATTGCAATTTAAAACAGCTTAATCTATCTAAAGTGTGAGTGAAGAACGAAGTTATATCTTAATATATAATGGTATTTATTGATCAGTAGTTAACCTCAATGCAATGGCATGTGAATTATTAAAATAAGCAGTGGTGTGCAAGCAGTGGCGACTCGTCATTAGGTGCAAGGTGTTCACTGAACACCCTGGCAAAAATTTATATAGAAATGTTTAAAACTATTTAAAATTAGTTTTGGATGGTCTAGCGGGACGGCAGTGATTTGTAAACAAAATAAAAAATTGAAAGTCCCATCGTACCATTTTCTATTTACAAAATTGAATCATACATAAGCTGTTTTATGTTTAAATTAAGAGGATCAACAGCTAGATTCAAAAAACTAACATCGAGTGTCTATCAGAAAATGTCAATTCAAATATTGAACCGTGCTTAGTCAAATGCAATTTAAAAGCTTAATATTATTAAGCTATTAAGTCTATTTACGAGGTCAACAACTTAAATTTCAGGTAACATAGATTATTTTGTCGTAAGATGTTCAGCGTAAAAATTGAACACGTAATATTAATCTTCGAGCGTGTTCAATTCTAAAATTGATCATATATCGACTATATTTAAAAAAATAAACAAACCGGACAAGAAAGCTAATAATTTTTTATATTGCATTGCACGATGTTCAATCCAAGAACTGAACACGTAATGGTTCACTCCATCCAGCACAGGAGCGTGTTCAATCCACAATTTGAACACTATGTGTGAGTTATAGTTTAGCCTCTTAACATTGAGGATTGAGCCTATAATAACACGCAGAATACAATATACAGTATTAAAAAGATGGTGTTCAATTATTAAATTGAACACCAATTACATATTTAATAACACGAAGACATATAACAGCTAAAAGATGGTGTTCAATTCTAAACACATACATATTGTGTTCAATGCCTAGCATTGAACACTTTATTAACACGAAAAATACAATAGTAAAAAGATTGTGTTCAAATAAAATTAAGCGTCAATGTGTTCAATTTTAGCATTGAACACTTAATAACAAAGGGTAAAAAGTTTAAGTTAGCATTAAGTCTCATATTTATAAAAGATTGGGTATATTCGAATGATATATGAAAGAAAGGCCAAATGTGTTACACAAAATTTTAAAGCTTATAATTAAATTGTAGAGACTACACGCTCGTTGAACAATAATGTTAGTATTTTTTTTCACTTCAATATAAAAATTATGTTCATTTAATCGTAATACAATTGGGCAGTCACGCTTATCGAATCTTTCCCTTATAACAATTGAAAAAAATTTGATTCAACTTTTAAAAACGAATCCAGTTTTTTAGGACGAAATCATAGATGAATTTGCACAAAGTTCAAGAAGATTGGATTTTCGATACAAATAAATACAAAAATTAAAATAAATTTTTTTTACTAAAATACTATATTTTATTGTAGTTTAATTAATTGACCAAATACTTTGCCCGTCATAAATAGTTTCATATTTTGCAATATTACTATTATAGTTTTATATATAATTCATATGCTTTTATAAATAAATAATGAACAATAAAATTTTGATTTTTGATTGAACACCCTGGCTAAAAATCCACGAGTCGCCACTGTGTGCAAGTATAAATTTATTCTTTGGCTTGACCACCTAGAAGAGAGCGGGGCGAGGTGACGGATGGGGCGAGGTGAATTTTTTAAATATTTTGGCATTGTTAAATTAAATTGATTTAAAATCGATTCTAAAATATATTTTAATAGTCACAACTTAATTTTAAAAAAAAATTCTTAAAAATTTTTTTAAAAAAAAATAGGTTAAAAAAACTGTTTTTTGGGCACTTTTCAACAAAAAAACTTTTATATTGTTTTTGAATTTTAAAAAAATAAAAAATGAACTGAAAAAGGGTTTTCTTTATAAGAAAAACAGTTTTTTAACTATTTTGTTTGTTAGTTTTTCTAAAAAACTATATTATTAGAAATATATTGATTTTGCATAGTTAAGAGGGGGTGGGGCGATGTGGTGTGGGGCGAGGTGATTTTTTTTATTTTTATCAGCTGGTTATTATTATAAGAAATTACAAGCGAAAAACATGTTTACCAGACGAAAATGCAATAAAATTAGCTTTGGAAGAATTAGGAACCGCCAATAGTATTAATATTGCCAAAACGTCAAAAAAGAAATTTTTTTATTTTTATTTTAGATTTAATTTAAGCGAACCTACATTACGAAGAAGGTTTAAATCTAATTTCATTAAAGACTACAAATATATTTTTTTTCCCCATGAAGAAAAGTCATTAGTGGAATATATACTTGAGGCTGCAAGAATATACCATGGATTAGGCCCAAAAGAAGTACTTTTATGTGTTTTTTGATGTATTTTTTAATTACTAGGCTTGCATACTCTTATGCAGTTTATTTAAAAAAGAAAATCCCTAACAATTGGTTAAGGGATGAAAAAAGTGGTAAGGATTGGTTTACCCTTTTTCTTAAAAAGAAACAAGGAAATATCTTTAAGGCTTTTAGAAGCCACAAGTATTGCCAGAGCAACAGGATTCAATCCTAGTAGTGTTGCAGGATTTTTTGACAATCTTATTAAAATCATAGAAGAAAAACAAATTAGTCCAGAGAATATCTGGAACGTTGATGAAACTGGGCTAACCACAGTTCAATGTCCAAAAAAGATTGTAGCCCAAAAAGGTGCTAAACAGGTAGGATCTATAACTCTATCTCATTGCTCCATAGAAGCTTTAACTTCTGTAGAGAAAAGAATATAACCCTCTTAACATTGCCACCTCACTGTAGTCACAAACTACAACCCTTGAATAGAACTGTATTTGAACCTCTTAAGTCCTATTACAATTCTGCATTGGACATATGGGTTAGAACCCATTTCAATCAAATATTTAAAATTTACAATATCCCTTCAATTATTAAGCTGCATTTGCCAAATGCAGCTTCACATAAATATATTATAAGTGGTTTTAAATGCACTGGAATTTATCCACTCAATCCAAATATTTTTAATAGTTCTGATTATGATGTTTCAAATGACATGGATTCATTGGGTATAATTGTATATGTTAAAGTTTAGAACAATCCACAAATGTAGAAGATAATGTTGAAGATATGCCTAGCACAAGTGGTCTAACAAATATTATAGATATGAATGAGTCAGCAATTGAACAAAACTCAAATGGTGCATATTTTTATTTGACTTTATTTTTTTATAATATAGTGGCTAATGTGTTAGCTCTTGAACACACTAATTTTGATAGCTTGAATGAGACAGGGATTGAGGAGAGATCAAATTGTAAATTTTGCTTATATTTGACCTTATTTTATTTAATTTTAGTGGACAATCCATTAAAGCCTCTGCCAGTTCTCATAGATAAATGAGAAGACATAAATCAGAAATTTTAACATCTTCCCTTTTAAAAACGGTTAATAAAAAAAACTAATAAAAATGAATCTGGAGGAAAAAAAATCAAAAAGGATTCCTACTGTTAGAAAGCCGAAGAAGAAAAAAACAAAAATCATTTGAATAAATTTTTAAACATATAAATAAATTTTTATAATGATTTTATGTAATAAAAATATATAATAACTCTTTGTATAACATTTTTTATTTCATTTGTTAATCGCCTCGTCCCCTTCATCCGTCACCTCGCCCCATTCATCCGTCACCTCGCCCCGCTGTTGGGGCGAGATGACAGAAAAAAATAATTTTCTTGATTTAAAATATCTGTTAAAATTTAACAATTAAAATTTAAGTTTAATACAATTTAAATACAGTATTAAAATACCTATCTTTTGAGATATAGAATGATCGAATTGATTCATTTTAAAAAAAGTTATGATCAAAAATTAAAAAATCCGTCATCTCTCCCCGCTCTCCCCTACTGTTATGTTTTTTAATATTTAATGAGGGATCTAAGTTTAAGTATAGCTGAAATTTTTTAAATATTTTTATTCTAATCCTTGATTAATGAGCAAACTTTATAGCTCTAATACTAATAAATTTTTAATCTGTTAATCGTTTTTTCTTAGCGCCTCTTTTTTTCTAGTTAATTATTTTCAATATTTTGTCAACTCTATAATTAGGTTAAAATTGGGATTTCATTTTACCTTTGTAATTGATATGATCTTCCAAAAGACTTAATTTATTACGTTATATTTATCGGTCTACTGCTAAAAAATTAAAATTTAAATCTTTGGTGGTTAATTTAAATTTCCTAAAAATAAGGTTAAATTTGAAAGCGTCACTCTATTACAATTAACAAAAACAATGGTAGTGCGAAGGCGTAAGTAAGGAATAAAGTGGCAACAATCATCAGTGATTCTGTTTTATTAACCTTAAACTATAATTAAACAGTTTTGAAATCAAAAATGCGTTTATTATTAATAAAAATTTAAAGTCAAATAACTATTAGATTTTTAAAATGGCATTGAATTTTTAAATCCTAAAATCACAAAAAGCTTCGCATTTGACTCGTTCTTTATATTTATCACTTGTAGATAAATTGTTCAATTAAAATTTAAGAAGAAATTGTTAAGTAAAACTGATTAAGAATTATATTTTTGGCATTGTGAAAATATGAATAACAGTAAACTACTTCTTAATCAAATTTTAAATTTAAAAATCGTATAACAATAGTCCAAACATTTTAAAAAAATAAATTGGTAGTAAATAATGAGGAAATTAAAAAATGGTTATGATATCTGTAATTAACTTGTGTTTCTGTACGCCCTAAATCCACGGCAAGCTGCCTCCTTTTAGCGTCATCTAAATAATTATTCTCTCTAAAAGCATCATTCAGTATTTTCACTTGTTCAACAGTAAAGCGGGTGCCTGTAAAATAATTGATGTTATTTGCAGAATTATATTATAAAAAGAATTTGATTTTTTAAAAATGGATCATTGGATGCATTAAAATTCCAAGTATAATATAAACTTTTTTATTCATCCTCTATCCTCAAAAAACACATTTAACTTTTATGTTTTTTCATAATTATCATTTGGTCCTGAACTTTCGGTCTTTATAAATCTGAACACTTGCCATTGAATGACCAAGTTACTAGGTAAATTGCTAGATTGACAAAAATAGGCCCAAAATTACATTTACTTAAAATATAAACATTTAACTTTTGAGGCATACACAACTAAAAAATCCTTCCGTTTTATATAAAGCTCAGTTTTTAAAAACTTTAAATAAAGATTTAAGTCAAAGACAGACTTTAATGGACATTAGTCTCATAATTTGAAATAGCGCTAAAATATAAAAAATATTTTAGAGGCAGACCCGAATTAAAAATTATTTTATTTTGGAAAAATTCTTTTTTAAAAATAACACTTGAAAATAAAGTCAAATTTGAGTCAGCAATAAAACTTCTCTTACAAATGAGGACAAATAATTGGATCTTAAGATGCTCAACAGGCCAAGTAGGTATACACTGTCAAATTGCCTCTGCTGTCATGACAACTTTAATAATTTAATTCTTCATTTTGCCTGCGTAACTATGATTAGGCCGCAAGATAACTTTTATTTTAGATAAATCTTTTTCCAATTTATCCAAAAAAACCTAAACGAGTTTCCTCCAGTCCTTTTCCCCCCTGAGGGAACGGCATCCCCTTTATGGTTTTGCCTCAGCAGGCCTGTAGAGTTATATGAGATTTCACACGCATCGGTTAGCTTTGTTTTTGAGGCATATCTCAGAATGCAATTGATTTTCAATCCCAATCTATTTATAGACCAGCTTTGGGTTTAAATGAGCAAATTTTTCCACCCCCTCAGAAAAAAAAAATTTAAAACGTTGTGTTTTTAGAATCAAGAAAGAAAAATATTATAACCTAAAGTAGTAGTAATTCTCCCATATAAATAACAATACTATGCAACAATTTCTACTTTGCAATATAATTTATTTACAAGTTTACACATTATTGTTTTTAATTAAAAGTTAAAAATATATTGAGGCATGAAATTATATAATTAATTAACACTATGTATGATTTTAAACAACGTTTCATAAATATCAAAGCCATATATAAGATTTGCAAAACTAAACCTCAAATAAGGCATCTTTGCCATTAAAATAATTTGTTTTAATTGTAAAAGCTAACATTCATTCATTAGC
>JAUIRJ010000389.1:0-18029 GCA_030555515.1 Acutogordius australiensis | reverse complement strand
AAATCCAGAGCTGGGAAAAAACCCATTTTTCGACTAAACTCAAATTTTTGTTTTTTAAAAATTTTATGGTGGATTTAAAAAATCAATTATTAATAAATACAGAATATAAGCGGAAAATCTTAAATTTTATAAATATTTTCTTGATTAAAGCTAAAACCCTTTATTTTTTTTAAATTTCAAAAAATAAAAAAATGAGTTTGACCCAAAAATGGGCATTTTCCCAGCTCTGGTTGAATCATTCAATTTGTTTCTGCAGCTACCATCGTTGGTATCGCACTAAATGTTTCATAGCTGGGTTTGTTTTTGCATTGAAGAATATATTTAACTTAACGTATTTAAATAAGGTGGCACTGCCCAATAGCCTTTATTACCTTTGGAATATTTGAACACAAAGTCTTGTACAGAATTTATTATCATAGTTGGACTTTTGATACATCAATGACGGGAAAAAATATCCTGATTTATTCCTATTTTTTTAGGCATAATTTGATTTTGGGCATACACACGGGCTAGTTAAAGGTACATTTTACTTTATTTAAAAACGCACTTTGCGTCTCAAACATATTCGATAAATGTAAAACAAAGGTTAATTTTATATAATTATAATTTTCTGGGGCAAATTTATTAACAGGTCGCTATTATGGCAAAAATAAATTTATATAAATTAACTTTCTTCTTTTTGACTTTAAAAAAGCATTTTCTAGTCGACGGACATTGCACGTTAGTAAGTTATTCCGATTAAACCTTACATAAAGAAAAACAACCAATTCAAGTTTTCATCAACTAGATTTTTCAATTGTCAATCGTTAATACTTTTAATTCCGGAGTTTATTTTTTGACAATTTGCTATTGACATTAGCTTATTAGAAATATTTGGATTTTTATAGTCCACACTCATTTTATTTAATGAAAGTTGTAAATAAATGAAAGAGCAGCTAATTATGTAATAAAAACACAGGTCAACAAATTTTTGAGAGTTATGAGCTAACTACGGACATCAAACCTACCATCTTAGGGATTTTTAAATCCATTTACCGTTTTTCTAATCAAACTTAGTAAGTCAGCTATAAACATTGACAATTTTAGAAAAAATGCCAAAAAAAACAAAAAAGATAAAACAAGAATAAGTTGTATTTTTTTTTGCATATTTACAACAGCTAAACCGTTATATTCAAATAATATTTAATTAAAGGCCTTATAAATATTTTGTCAACATCGTTTTTTTTGACAAGGCTGTTCCATTTTGTTTTTTATAAGACAGTTTTGACAGAGAATTTGGTGTTATTGTGTTGCTTTTGACACTATTTTTTGTTTTTGTGACTTAGGTTATATTTTTTACCATCAATGGCTGCTGTCTATTAATCAACTTCATTCAAAATAAATTAAAAATGTTTATACCCAAAGTATATTTATTTGTCAATCTCAATTTAAATATTTTTTGCGCCCAGCTCTATTTATTATACAAAAGAATAAAAGAAATAACTTTTTTATTAATAGTTATGGCCATTCTAAGGGCGCGTTAAATCAACACACATATTGACAAAATTTTTTTATTTATAAATTTTCATATTGTTAAAATTCTAAAAACCTCGCGAAGTTAGATATAATTTATATTTTTTAATGTGCTGAAAATTAAAACCATTTATTTATGTGTCAAAAAAAATATTGGCGGAAATAAGTTTAGCAGTTTTTACATATAGGCCAGGCCCGATTCTAGCTTTTCCATTTTAGGGGGGCAAAAAAACTCGTGGGGGGGGGGGGGCAGAAAAAAATTTATACATGTACAACAATAGAATCCATGTTCAAAATTTTTTAACAAATTAATAGTAATTTATTATATTCTTAAATTAAAAAAAATGAGTTTATAAATTGAATATGTGAATTAAAATTAATTGTTTTCACTAAAATTTGCTTAAAAAGATATGAGATTTGAATTAATTATAAGTATAATTTTATCATTTGGTATCATTGCGCATGAAAATTAAAAATATGATATATATGAATGATAAAAATGAATTATATAAAACTTTGGATTTTGGAAAATGAAAAGTGAAATAAGATTGATTATCATGAAAACAAAATGTATAAGTATGCTAATTTGGAAGAATATATATGAAAAAACACTGGTTATATATAACTAGTTATTAATATTAGGGTAAAAAATTAAATAAAACATGAACATAAACGTTAAATGCGCATAAAAAAAGTTTGCAACCATGTTTAAATACTAAGCAATGATAAGCTGATTATGAGCAGTGTATTGTATTGATCAAACTATTTTATCTTAAAGAATTTTAATTAGTTAATGATTTTTCGTGTTCTAAAAGAACCAAATCACCTTTAAGCAGGTCACTACTTGTCAGCCGTTATAATCCTTCTTAAAGAAGAAAATGTGGCCTCACAACTCGACGTCGAGGAGCCAATTAACAAACTTATAGGAAAAATGTTAAATAGATTAGAAAACGCATCTTTGTAAACATATAAAAATTTAACAAAATCATTAGTAACACAATAATTATTAAGTTTCTTATTAAAAAATTATACGTCAAATTTTTTAGATAATGAATTTTTATCAATATTACTTATTTTTAAAAGAGGCTTTAATTTATTTATATTTAAAATAAAGGTTAATCAAATTTATAAAGGGAATCTAAAGATTTTAAACAACTATTATCGGTAAAAAATCTATTATCAAAATATAAATAAATCAAGAATATTAAAATAAATACTTTTTACTTCATCATTTATATTTAAAATATTTTCAAACTTATGAGTAGAAAATAAATAAAAATTAGAAAATCTTTAGGTTTAGTTTTTCTCATATCCATAGTTAAATTATTGTCATTTAAAAAAGTATTAATATCAAAACAATTTTTGAATAAATCTTCAAATGTATTTTTATTTCTTAATTGTTTAATTTCTAACAAACAATGGTGTATTAAATCAGAAGTTTTAGAATATCCTTCTGCATTAAAATTGATCTATAATTATTTTTAATAAATAAAATAATTTTTCAATTAAATACAAAATAATAAATAGATGATTATAAATATGGTCAAAAAACCCCGATTCGGCCCTGTGACCTGAAGATATAGAAGTTTTTTTATTTTTAATTTTTAAAAGAGTATTAAATATTTCTGTGTAATTTAAAAAAAAACAATGGGCAGGTAGTGACCACACCACCAATGGGGCAACAGCCGGGATATGGTCCCGCATTCACTAAACACCTTGATTGCATCATGTTGAAAAAATTTATGAAGGGAAGAAAAATTATCAAAAAAATCTTTCCCTTCACTTAAAATATGACAATCTTTTACAACAAGACGCAATCGGTGGTTAAAGCAGTGAATATACGGGACATGGTGTCCAGCTATTTTGCTTAGAAATACTTGAACACCATTTTTTTCCCGGGCATTACGTTCGCCCCATCGTAGCATTGTGCGATCAGGTTCTTTGGTTCTAGATTATATTCTAACAAAAGATTGTTGTTAACTGAGAAAATATCTTAGGCATCAGATTTATGAATTGGTTTTACAAATATAAAGCTTTCTTTAAGATCAAATTTTTCTACATATTTCTGTTAGTTTGATCTCTCTTACGGATAAGAAGTATTAATGAATAAAAACACTTTTAAAAAAAGTAAATATTTTTGGGATAATATTTTTTAAATATTTTTGACGGAGCAAACTTAATTATATTATGCGGAAGAAATAAAATTACTATGTATTTTTGGGGGGGCAAATTCAATTTTTTTTTTGAGGGGGAGGGGGGGGGGCGAACATAAAATTACTATGTATTTTTTGGGGGGGGGGGGGGGGGGGGGGGGGGGGGGCAAATTCAATTATTTTGGGGGGGGGGGCAATCAAACATTTGGGGGGGCACTGCCCCCCCCAAAAAAGGGGTCTAGAATCGTGCCTGATATAGGCCAACAACTTGGATTATGATATGGAAAACTTAATCAAAAAAAAAATTTAAGAAAATTTAAGAATATATTTATTCCGTTTTGTAGTTATGTATTTTAGGTAACATTAAAAGCCACTCGTAATGTAGTAGATCTTCTTTTATCGGTTATAAATTTGTAAAATTAGACAGTTCGTCAAATTTGATATATATAAGCTAATTTAGATCAAACCTACTGAGGATCTTCGAATCCATGTACCGTCTTTTCTGGCCAAACTTTGTAACTACTAAATATTAAAAATTATTTAAAAGGCTTTAATGTTAAAAAAATTTAAACTTATAACAATAACCCAAAAATTGTCTCCATTTGAGGAATATTATTATAATGTGGGTTGGAGCTGGATAAATTTAGATATTTACGATTAAATTTAGATTTTTAAGATTTTATTATTTCAGATAAAAAATTTAAGTCAATTAATTTCAAACCATGATGTAAATTTTTTAGTGCATTTTCAAACTTCGCCTAACATTCCTTTTTTGTTGACTTGTGTTACTAAAGAATTAGAGAATAAATTTTATATCTGGTTTTTAAATTACTTTTTTCTCATTAAAATTTTTTAAATTAATAAATTTCAGTTAATAGGTCATATTTCAATAATTAAATTTTAATTATATCAACTATTTTATAATAATTAAACTTTAAAAATATTAAATAATTTTTATAAGGGCACGTGCAAAGTAAGTTTTTACTTTCGTAAAATTTTGAAAATTCTAAAAATTTTAAAAATTTATTTTTTTTTTAAATTTTTTGAAAAATATTTTATTTCAAAAAAAGCATTTTATGTGCATATACTAAATTTTGCAACTTTTTGAAAATTTGCGTTTTATTACACAAATTTTTTTTTCAAAATTTTAAAAATTTTACGAAAATATAAACTCACTTGGCACGTGCCCTTTGCCTTAATTACACATCTTTAAAAAATTATCAAAAACCGAATACAAAAGACAAACGAATAGAACATATAAGTGAAAAAAAGACATTAGGTAATAACCCCCCAAATTCAATCTTTCTAATAAAGTTCCCGAAAAAAACAAAGCATTACATTGCCCCAAGGCATTAAGTTATGTCTCGTTAGTGTAAAGTCTCAAACAACCCGGTGATATCCCGGTCCACCCGCCTTTTTGAGGCCTGGCTCAACCCTTCGGTTTTTGTTTTCGGTCCGGCCCATGATCACAAATACGGCCCGGGTAATATATGTTGGAGGCCATAATCTTATTTTCAATCAAATACAGTATGTGGAAGTAATACTTATAGTATGATAACGGACTCAAAACTATTTTTTTAAATATTGCCCGCCCCGTTTTGTAGGCTTGGAGGGCTTTTGAGTTCCGAATTTACATTTTTTTTTTAATTTATTTATTAATTATTTATTTGTAAATGACTGTTTTTATTTTAAATAGGCCAATTTTACTAGTTTTTAGGTAAATCCACGGCTTTCATATAGGTTAAAAGTGAAAAAAATATAATCACCATAATTGTGACAGATACACTCAATGAATTGATTAAATCGGCTATTCCAATCAATTCGTTAATGCAGTTCAATGAAGTTAATAATAATAATACAAAGGTCAACATATGAATGGCACAACCGTGAATTTTATGAAAACATAAAAGAATTTATCCCCAAGATGGCCTTTTTTCATATATATATTTTGTTTTTCTTAGTTTCTTCCGGCTTCATCTCCTTACATCCGTCCATATCGAAATAATGGCCTTTTTTAACCAAATTGACAGATCGAGAATACCCTAAAAAGAAAAAATATAAGAATCTTTTTTTTTATATAAAAATCCCTTGTAACTTTTACTTATCATATCAAATAATGAGAAATAAATTTTATTAGTTTATCAAGCTCTTACATCAGCATTTAGATAATACAAAATATTTCGCGTCTAAACTTAAATACGACACGATATATTATCGGTTTTTAATATAAGTTTGAATTTAACAAATTAGCTGTGGTAAATATGCAAAAAAATAATTTCAATATTTTTGTTTTTGAACCTTATTTGGCATTTTTTCTAAATTTTTCAATGTTTATAGCTGACTAACTAAGTTTGATTATAATAAATGGTAAACGGATTTGATAATCCCTAAGATGGCAGGTTTAATCTGTGTAGTTAGCTCACAACTATCAAGAATTTGTTGACCTGTGAAATTTCATGAGATCAATTATTTTATTATAATATAAATATAAAACATTTAGATATTAATTTCCCACTGTTGCAAAATTTACAAATAAGAATAAAGATTATTTAAAAAAATCAAAGCAACACAAATATTTTAAATATGTAGAATATAGTTTGTTGTGTTATAGATTGTGCCAACTTTTAGATATTAGACTAAACAAATAAAATAAATTATTTGCTTACTTTTTTACATTTTTTAAAAATATATTTAAGGGCACGTGCAAAGTGAGTTTTTGATTTAATTTTTAAAATTTTGCAAAATTAAATTTTTTAAAAAGTTGCCAAATTTAGTTTATGCATATAAAATGCTTTAAAATAAAAAATTTAAAAAAAAATTTAAAAAAAAAATAATATTTTTAAAATTATACGAAAATAAAAACTCACTTTACACGTGCCCTAACTCAGAAAAGTCGCGAAAACGACATAATTAACAATATTGGACAATATCTCGCTAAAACATCTTAATGATAGTAGAAATGCCTAAATAGTTCATATCTAGAGCATCTAATTGAAAATTAGTGTAATAAATAGATGTATATTGATACACCAATTTTATATAATGTAATTAAAAATTAGATCTAGCTTAATTAGTTTCTTCGCAAATTAAAATTTAACAACAAAAATTATAAATAATATAATTATAAAGTTTAAGAAAGTTTGTCCCTCTTTTTATTCTATCGCCGATATTTTTTAATATTTTTATTTTTTTCATTTTTGGTGCTCAGACTCATTTTTATAATAATAAAAATCCTTCTAATAATTCTAGTTTTTTTAATCACCTATTCAAAAACTATATTGGCCTAACTCTACAAAAAAGGGCATAATACATCATATATTTTTATGTTCTTAAACCGTGAAATTGAAAAAAAAAATTGAGAAATAAGACAAAAAGGTAATGTGAAAAAGTAAGGTTATCGGTAGCCATATTATAGCTATGCTTTCTTTTTGAACATATTTACTTTTTGTTTCAATATTTGTTTTTTTAGGATTTGCAGCAAATTAAAAATTAAAAAAAGTATGGTTTTGAAAACTTTCGAGCCATTGGCCAATAAAAATTGTAATTGTTCATTTTGCAAACATTTGACAGCTAATATTTAATGATAATCCAAGCTATTAAATACAAAAAATGAGAAAACTAGCTATCTATAATTTTGTAAGTGGACTTTATAATTATTTGTTGGTCAGATAAAATAAGAAATATTTAAACAATAGGACAACAATATAAAAAATTTAATATATATTAGGTAGCAAAATTATTTTAAATATTAAAGACATAACTAAACGGGTTATGTATATTAATGCCCTTAACCATATTGTGTATGCATAGTAAAAATTGATATAAAGAGTAAGCAAATTAAAGGTTTAAAAAATATAAAGAGCCTAGCACTTTTTGTTGTTTATGAAAATGGTGATTTTGTTTAAATTGCGAATGGTATTGAGCTTGTCCAAGGGCACAATGGATATTTGATTAAAGTACAATTTGATTTTGGGTGCATTCCTTTAATTCCTTGTGTGGCAGAACTATAGCGTTATATACAACAAGCTCGCTCTGAATGTGGACATCGTTGGCTAAATTAAAAATATAATAGAGGTAGTAACACGCCTAAAACATTTAATTAAAAATTCGGTCGTAGCCTTAGCATTAGCTCAAACAGGTAAAAATAGTTTTTAGATTCCATAATGTAAATTTTTTTAAAACAATATTCTAGCCTCAGAGTAAGCTTGCCTTTGACTTTTGTCTTTGTAGAGAGCAGTATTGCTGCGCGGCGACATCCAAAACCCCTGTAGTAATTAAGAATAAGTGCGTCTCTCCGCCAAGTATGCCCCAATCTCCGGAACATTGTAGCATGCATGCTTTAGATGATGAAGAAATGTGAAAAAATTGTGGCCTCAGGATTAAAAAAAATTTTTTAAATTATAAAAATGCTGATATACAAACTAAATATTCAGCTAAAGGCTAATATCTTTCGGATTTTTAATACCATGTACCCTATTTTTTTGGTTAAATTTTGCAAGTGTGCTGTAAACCATTTTATAAAAAAATGTAAAAATTAACTATTGAGGTTAAAAAGTAAAAAATATTTTAAAAATTTATTTTATATGTCAAACAGCAAAATTGCTAGTTTCAAACAAATAGAATGTCAACACCGTAAAAAAATCGTGTCAAAATGGGTTCAAAATATTTTGTATAACCTAAATGAGGTTGCTGGAACTCGATATTTAAAAAAAAATCTATATCTTATTATTTCAGAAATTGTTTTTATAAGTTTTTTATCTACCTAAGGGGTTTCCAGGTCACAACAAGTCATTTTTTTTAATTTTGCCATTTTGTCAACTTTTCTGTAATTTTAAAACCATGCGAAATTTTAAAGATTGAAAGAAATAAGGCCGTATCAGCTGAATAATTCATTGCAACTATAACTTCATAAAACCTTGTATTATTGCAGACCTGAAATATTAATGCACTAGTTTTACCTATAATAGTTATGGAAGGATTCAATTTTCCTTGGGGAGTGAAAAGCGTTTGGACGTCGGTCGAACTTTCGGCCGATCCCAGAGGCATCATCGTGCCTTCTATTCGGCTCCATCGCCCTACTGTGCTATTCCACCCGACAATACTGCAAGTGACAAATGCATGATCCTATGTGTGCATATACCAAAACATTAGAAATTATAAGGCTAAATCCCTAACATAACTAATTTTAGTCTTAGCAAACACAAAAAATTGAATAACACAGGTCAACAAATTTTTGAGAATTATGAGCTAACTACGGAGATTAAACCTGCCATCGTAAGGATTTTTAAATACGTTTACCGTTTTTTCTAATCAAACTTAGTTAGTCAGCTATAAATTGAAAATTTTAGAAATGCCAAAAAAACAAAAAAGATTTAAAAACAAAAATAAATTGAAATTTTTATTTGGCATATTTAAAACAGCTAAACTGTTAAATTCAAACTTCAATAAGTTTTATTAAAAACCGATAATATATCGTGTCGTATTTAAGTTTGGACGCGAAATATTTTGTATTATCTAAATGCTGATAAGCTTGATATTCTAAAAAATTTTATTTCTCATTATTTGATATGATAAATATAAGTTACAAAAGATTTTTATATGAAAAAAAGGGTCTTTAATTTTTTCTTTTTAACCCTCGATTACACAATGAAAAATGAGTTACACCAACACACGCATTGGGTCTTTTTTGACCCAGACAAATATTCAATTTACTGCAAATCCGTTATAGTTAAGAATTTAATTTTTTTTTATTCCAAAAGTCAATTGATATCTTTATAAAACTGACTTAAAAATTTAAGCTTTGCACGCTTATTTTCAATATAAAATTAAAAAATCTGAAAACACTCAATTTATTGCATATTTTAAAAAAACTTAAAAATTTTATAAAATATCAATAAAATATTCACAAAAAACGATATTTATTCAATATTTATAATGCAATGAACAAAATATAAAAAGATAAAGTAAAGACAATAATAATAAGATAAAACCATCCATACTTAAAGTCAGGACTTTTTTCCAAAAAATAAAAAAAAAATTTAAATGCAAAAATTGCAAATTATCTCAGAATGTATTCCTGTGACTGTCTTTATAAGGTTTGACTAGTCTCTTAACAATATCAAAGGGTTTATTGCTCAAATCGTAAGGCCCACTCGGTTGTTTGCCTAAAAATTTAATAAGAAAGATGACCTGCATAAAGTTCAATATGTAATGTATAAAAATTGTGGGAATCCACAATAGCATTAAATTTAATTCCATATTTTGATGGCTTGTTGGGCATGTATTGACGAAAACCACACCTACCTTTGAACCCAGGTAGCATTTCATCTATAGTCAAATAACTGCCAGGATTATAGGATTTATAGAGATTCTCATTAAAGTTTTCTAGTAATTCTCTTACGGGAGTAACTTTATCAGTTAATTTTCTTATTGATCTTGTTTTAGGATCATCAAATGTCAAAGCTTTTAATATCAAAGCAAATCTAGAATTTAAAAATAATTTGTACCTCCTTTGTGACATAGCTAATTTAAAAAAAATCATCCCAAATAATGGACTCCAAATATCTCTTATATTAAGTTTATTATTTTTTTGAAGGCCTGCATATAAAAGTATGCCAATTAGGCAATAAAATTCTTCCATTTCAATATATTCATCAATTCTTAAATTGGAATGATGCAATATATTCTTTACCATATTATCAGTAATGAACAATTTAAAAAAATCTAATGATGTTATAGCCTTCAAGGAATATTCTTTCAAACCAGGCTTTTCAAATATAATATTAATAGCTCTTGTTCTTGTTTGTATTTGTGGTTTTTTGGACCATTTAGTTTTATTGAGACCTTAAATAAAATAAAAAAATATAACCAAAATAAGATTTATAAGTTTGTCTAGATAATAGATTGTTTTCATCGTCCTCCTGATCAATATTAGAATCATCACTTTCATTTATTTAAAGGTTATCTTCGGTATCTTCATCGTCTGATATTAAAGGTATATCGTCTTCGTCCATATGTGATAAAAGTTATATGGGGACAATTTGGACCCAACGCATTAATGTAATTTCATATTTAAAATTTTGAAAAAATACACATTGGGTCATAAACGACACAATATATTTTAAAATTTTATTTTTTTATAGTTTTATTTATTTTTATATATTAAAACAGATATCTTTAGGATTTTTAGCAATTTTTTAAAGCATATATTAAGAATTGTAATATATAAATAATTTTAACAAAAGATATCATAAAAATAAAATGTAGCTGGGTCGAAAAAGACCCACTGTGTGTAATCGCGGGTTAAAATATTGTGGATATGTTAATTTGGCCAAAAATGACCATTTTTTCGATATGGACGGATGTAAGGAGTCAAGGCCGGAAGAAACTAAAAATACGAAATATACATATGAGATAAGGCCACCATTGGGATATATTCTTTTATGTTTTCATAAAATTCACGGTTGTGCCATTGATATTTGTTGACCTGTGTAATAATGCAGGCATATGTTCAAAATCTAAATTTTTGAGCGTTTTTACTCTAATTTTAACGTTATCACAAATGATTGAGTGGGAAATACGAGCTCCGGACCCTATTTCAACGCCGGCGCACACAGATACGTTTGGTCCGAGCTATTAAAAATATAAAATAATTCATTTCAAGAAGCTTTTTCATAATATCTTATTTGAAAAAAAAACAATACCTAATCAATGGTAAATGAATTGTGTTTCACTTAAACCTTAAGACAAAATTTTATAATTGTAAAATTTGGAATTAAGTAGAAAAGGTATCTTGGATCTAAAAAAATCCAAGTGTAAAAATGAATTTGTAAACGAGATAATATATTAGTTTCCAAGGTTTTTGGAAAAAAATTTTACTTTTAAAGTAGGGCCAGATCAACATATGCCCGGCAATGAGAGCCCAGTATAGGGTAATGGCATAATACGTAAATCATTAAAAACGTAAAAGCTTATAATTAAGTTTTGAATGTAGATGAACTTACAACTGCAAATCAATTAGTCTGATTAGGACAATGTTAAAAAATTGTACCAAACTACCTTCCAATAATCACAAAATAAAAGAAATCTTACACCAAATAATATAAAACGCTAAAAATTGCTCAAAAAATATTTACGCTGATCCTATATTTTCACATCTGTCAAAGTTATGGGAAATTTGAAGATTGACAATAACTGCGATACAAAACTATAATTGTGTTTGCATCTTACATTAAGGTACAGGCGTCATTTTTAAAAAAAAAGTTTTAATTTTGTGAATTAAAGCACATGTGTTCTGATATTCCTAAATTTGAAATAAGACACATCCTAAGTAAAATCACTTACAACCGCGCTTGGATGAACACTGGCGGTGGGATGTATGAAAACGTTTCCTTTAATAACGCATGGAGCTTCTTTATCACCTGATCGGGCAAGGGTAGAAGAAATGGCTAATATATTGGGCCGATTTCTGGCATATAAGTTGAGGATAATTTCGTTAGCGTATGCAGCTGAACTATAAATTTACAAAAAAAATATCTAACAAAGTTCAATACTCCTTAATAATCAAGCGCCCTAAAATTTATTTAGATTAAAAAAACGGAAAATTATTTGTACAAATATTTTTTTGCATATTGCATTTTTCCTATTCATACATATAGATAATTAGCACAGCTATATAATTAAGCATCAGATTACTAAGATTCAGAAAACACATTTCAAAATTTCCTAATAATACATAAATTTATAGATAAATTTGTATTAATGAAAACAAGTTTCCCTTAACCATGATTTTTTTAAATTACATTTAAAGATAAGAACTAACATTATAATTAAAATTTTAGATTAGGCCAGGTACAAATAAAAAAAATATCGCAGAAAACTAATTTAATATTTCTATGTTATTCAAATGTAAGGAGAAAAATTTAGTCAAGGTCATCTAATAATTTCGACAAAACGCTCGTTTTAAACTAATGTATACAGCAAAATTATTATTAAAAAATTATTTATTTAAGTCTATAAAATCAAATATTGTATTAATTTTCACCTAACCTAAATATATTTAATGTAATTCAATTAAATATAAATTATAAAAAAAAATTTGTATTTCAAATTTTTTTTTGGTAAGGGGGTGGAAAAATTTGTTCTTTTGATCACAAAGGTAGCCTATAAATAAACTGGGATCATCAATACACCAGTAATTATTAAACATGTCCTTTTACTCACAAAAAACTGGTCCAAAAAATATCAGTAAACTTAGATAAAAAATATAATAAAAATAAATGTAATGAAAAAAAAATTCATACATCATTGTAATATTTTAAATTAACTAGTATCACTAACATTTTTTATAGCAAAAAAATTAAAAAGTAAAGGTTATATATATACCCTGATGATTTGACCTGAATCCAAGGGGTCTCTTGAGGCAGGACAAATGCATTCAAATGCCCATTTGGGCCAGCAAGATTGGGGAAAATGTCAAGTTCAAAAGAGAGGTTTCCAGATTTGTTACAATTGGTAAATAATTGTTTACTTGGAGAATTATTCGAAATATCGCCATATCTGTTATTCAATTATATTAAATGATATCGTTAGCATAATAGAATAATGATAATTAAAAAAATGGTTAATCAAGTGAAACCAAATTGTCACAAAAAAATATGCAATAAATTAAATGATATAACAAAAGGCACATGTGTTTAGAGTTAGTTTATTCTTTATTCCCAAAAAAATTACAAAATTCTTGAAATGTTTTTTGTTTGAATTAAAATGCATTTTACAAAAAGTTGCTAATAGCACTAATATACTTTTCCAAAATATAATAAATATTGAAATAATATTAATTGCAACAACATGTATCTTGATTTACATTGAAATATAAATTTCAAAAAGTAAAAACATCAAATTTAAGCATCTATAGTAAAATTTTTAATTTTGCAAATATAGTTAAAAAAAAATGTAATTACCTTGAACTTTGATTTCTAGAAAAAAAAGTTTGAAAATTATTAAACATGCAAATTTATTTTAGTATGTTGTAAAGAATAATATTACTCTTCACTGTCCAAGTCCCTACCCATTGTCATGTTATTACATAAATCACCATTTTGTTGGGGAAAATCTGTATTGCTATGCATGAGAACTGATTGTAAATCATCAAATATTTTAGGGGTAAAAAGATAAGCACCACAGCTGATAACATTAGATGTGAACTCTGTTGGTTTTTCAACAAAATGTAGTACCTATTTAAACAATAATTTTTATTAAATCAAGCTTTCAAGTAGACTATTTGAAAAAAAAATTATTACTTTCTTTGTATTTTGATTATAATTGATACAACCAAAATTATGACTTTGTTCACTATTATTCTACAAAATAAGTCACATAATTCTTTACATATTTTCCCATCATAACATATTGATCATCACTACAGTGTTGTTCATGAAATTCAAGCATTTTATCAAATGGCATATCACCTAACACATCTCCATTAACCACAAAAAACTTATCAACTCCACCAAGCATAATTTCTCTCTTGTATCTAAAAACTCCACCTGCACTTCCCATAGCTTCATTTTCTTTAAGATATCTTGATAAATTAATTAGTAGATGTTGCATTTAAAATAAAATAATGTTTATCAAGTACATACATATCTTACTTTATATTTATATTAAAATGTTCCTTGCACATTTCAAATATTTTATGCTGCTCAATATCAGTAAAACTACCCAATAATATTATTTCTTTTAGGTTTTTTACCTTGGACCATTATTTAATTAAATAAAAAACTTGTGATAAACGTTCAATTGAATGATATATTAGAGGAACCCCACCAATTGGAAATAAAGGTTTGGGCAAATATAATGATAGAGGCCTAAAACGAGTACCTAAAATTTTTTTATATATATATATATAAACCTTTTGAGGGGCCACCTATCAATATGATGGCTTTATTGGTCATGTTTAACTTCAAATTGTTTTAACAAACGTGTTGTTCAGCTGGTTCGATGGATAAATATAAACAGCTTTGATTCTCTTAAAAGTCAAATTAGGCTGTTCGTCCAAAAAGAGTCCTTCCAATAAAAATTTGGTAAAAAATGTACAAATAAATTAAAAAAAAATTTTTTTAATTGTAGGCTAATTATAAGCAATTTTAGGCCAATAATTATAATACGGGTATATTAACAATAAATCAAGCACATATAAATAAAGCGCATTACAAATATTATCAAAATCTAAAAATATTTTTTTTAACAAATTGTTTACATATTATAAATATAGGATGATAGTATATGATAAGATAATTTATAAGGTTGATAGTTATTTAATTTACCAACTTAATCATATAAAAGGCACATAAAATTCACAAAAATAGTTTATGACCGAGTTTTGAGTAGCATAAAAACAGAAAAATTCTGAAAAACGCTATGAATTTTTGTAATGCTTTATTAAAAATTTCTTTAAATTTAATTTTTTTTAAAAAAAATATTAATGTTATAAAATTTAAGGGTTAGTGTATAAGAATAATGTTATAATTATATTTAATATGGCGGTAACAATCTATTTTAATTTAGTCTATGAATTATTTATTATTTAAGCCCATGAATTTTTACGTTTTATGATAAAACACGAGATCATGGCTTTCCATGCAATTCTGTTGCTCCCCCCCTTTCTCCCTTTAACCTCCTGTGCCAAATTCGGTGTCTGTGGAACGTTTAAAAATGCAAAAAAATTTTTGTAAATACACTTCTCCTTCCCACACCTCAAGAATTTTTTACTAATAGTTAATATATTGTAAGGTTTTTTGATTTTTAATATTGAAAAACTAAATAAGATCAATTTTAGTTAGTACCTATAACTTTTTATTGTATAATGATTTGTAAATCGAGTTAAATATTACGTTTAAACCACAAGTAATACTATTCCTTTAGTTCAAAAGACTTCTCTAAATTCATATTTAAATTGATTTTAAAATAATTAATAGTGTTTGTGTTAGTTTTGTTTTAGGCTGTGTGTTAAAAATGGTTTGTTTATTACGTAAAATAAATATTTTATTGAATTACCTATCTATCAAAATGCATTTATATTTTTACATGGCCGCAGGCAATGCACATACTATAGATTTTTACTGATATACATCTATGCATTCGGTTTGGATTTAATGTTAGTTTGAGGTTAAGTTAGAGTATGGAAATGTTAGGCTAAGGTAATTTAAAAATAGGGTTAGATTTTATTTAATCGTTAAAATTAAGGTTATTATCAAATCAAATAATATACTAAATTTTGCTGAGACGAATTCATATGCATGTAAAAAGATAGAGCTGTAGAATTGCATGGCACAAAGATACTAAACAAAATGCCATTATATGGCTGCGACTAAAACTAATTTCAAAATTGTAAATAAAATATTTTTTTTTTAATTTCACGGCTATTATTTGGGGTACATTTTGGGGTCCATAAGGACCCCAGTACATCTTGAAGTTTGAATATCTTCAAAAATACTATATTATGGGCTAAATTTTTGTGGCTTTTTTCTTAAATATATAATAGCAAACTATTAATTATTATTTGGTCTAAGTCGAATGACAAAATTTGTTTAGACTTTAGAAATTAAATTGGGATGCATATGGACAAACCCTCTCAATTTCAATGTTGAATAACATGTTATTGACTCTATTTAAATAACTTAAATATTTGCAACCTTTTTTCTAATTATTTTTTTAAATAATTTTAATTATTTAGTATACATGTTTGTATTGTATAATAATGATATGAATTATTTTTTTCTCTTATAAATATCTAGTTTTTATGGTAAATAATAGCCAAAAATAATTTTTTACATCAAAATGTTTTTTTTAATGAAACTCTCTAAACATGTTCTACTAGACGTACGAAAATTTGATTTTCAGATTTTTTATTACTTTGTGTTAAATTGAATTTGCAATATTCATTAATGATAACTTATATTTGTCTATAATTAAAGAGCACGTATTTCCCTTCAAAATAATAAAAATATAAAGAACTTACCTAAAAATTCTTGAAGTTTTAGAGGTTTATAATTGGGGTCCGAAAGGACCCCACCATAGCACTCGCGTTACAAATTTCTCACCTTACCATTCGCGGGTTAAAAAATAAGAATTAACGTTTTTTGGTCATTATAGGATGTGCCTGGAGCGTTCAGACTCATTTTATTTATTTTTTTTTAATTTAGAATTTTTTGAGATTTTTTTATCAATGCTAATAACAAAGATTGGCAACTTATTGTAAAAATGCGTTCAATGTCAAAAGCAGGGATTGGGACCGGTACCTGAACTGGAATCGAAAACCGCGGTACTTGGGTCGCTCGGTACCGTAACCGGTACCGGTTCTTGAATTTAAAAAAATGTTTTCGCAGTACCAAAATATATTAATAGCTTAAAAATATTTAAATTATAACATAGTGCCTGGAAATCTACACTAAGTAGTTTGATAATTGCATTCCACACTAATTCACCTAATTAGCAATATAATCTAAAGCTTAAGCTCAGTAATCAAAATATTATTATAATATTGGTTTGAAGATGTAAATCTTATATATAATTTAAAAATTTAATTTGATTATGAAACAAAATATGTAAGCTAAGATATTAATAAGTTATATATTTTAGTAATATATATACATAAATATTAAAATTTTATTAATTTTAGTTTAATTTTTTATCAGAGATTCAGCTATACTATTTTTATCATACCGAAATTAATATTTGATGTAATTAAATTTTTAACATCTGTATTCTCATTCATCCGATTATACTTTTCAAATAGCTTTTAGACGTTCACCACTCCCAAATTTAATCTTTCAAAAAATAAGTACTCGTCAATTAAATAAGAAATTATACTTGAAATTAATATATAAACAATACTTATATTTGTTATTTAAAAATTATGGTTAACTTTTTGATGTGCTAAAATTTAATTTCTTGATTATTGCATATAGAAAATTAATTCATTTTAATTGATAATGACATACATTGTATATAAAATAACAATCTAAACATGGTTATAAAATGAGGAATATATTGGGAAATAATTGTTGTACCCCGTGGTATCGGAACCAGTACCAAGTACCGGTACTTGAGCTGAGCTATTACCGGTACCGGTACTAAAAATTTCGGCGGTTTCAATCCCTGATCAAAAGGTAAAAATTTTAAAATTTTTTAAAAAAATGAAATAAATCTGAACGCGCCCTAACAAAAAATTTATAAAAAACCCTTTTCAAAAACAAATTTCTAAATTTTTTACACTAGCCACCTTTAATTAAATGCGCTCATATTTTTTTTTAAATTTTTTTTCACTAGCCGCAGTTCATAGTGTTTTTATAATTTAAAGTA
>JAUIRJ010000388.1:0-18030 GCA_030555515.1 Acutogordius australiensis | reverse complement strand
AAGAAAATCATACCTAGTGTGCGGCTCTAATTTGTCATAATAAAATAATTGCTAAATTTAATTTACAACGATGTAATTTAAAAAAAATTACTTTTATTGAACGAAAAAAAGTGATTTATAGCAGAAATAATTATTTAATAAATGTAGTTTCGTATAATTTGTAAGTCAATTCAAACCTAGCACAATTATTCTAGTCTTTCTTTTGGGCATATCTAATATGGAATCGACAAATTTGGGTTTGAAATAAATTAAGGTTTAAAAATTAAAGCTGATTTGGCCAAATTTGTCACCATTATAACAAATGTCCTACTGAAAAAATTCAGCGGAAAATAAAAAATTTTAAAAAGTCAAGCTTTAAAATTTCAGTGCTCAACGTATTTTAGCTTAATTTTTTAATTTAATATTTTATACAATATATTTAAATTGCACCTTAAAATTTGTGCTATATTACGGCCCATTGAATATTTTTTCTTGACCTATAAACCAAAAGTTTATCGAGGCCGATAGAAATATATTTTACCACTTTCACGAGTGGTTCAGTTTGGCTTCAAAACCGTCAGCTGGTTTTTTAATTTTTTTCTTAAAAACTCTCAATCTATTTTATAGGTGCTCATAATTTAGGATTATTTTTTTAAGGGTTTTTCCTATATGTCACTCAATAAATTTCATCAGCTGATTGTCTAAATATTGAAATTACCCATTTTTTTTTGATTTTGTATTTTTTTAAATTAATTAAGTTCGCTAGTTAATATTTTTGCTTGTGAGAGAGCAGAGCTTCGCAACCTCAAGTTATGTCTATAAGTTCATTATCCATATTATTCTCGTCTAAATAGAACGTGTCTTATATATAACAATAAAAAGAATGACTTTAGTTTTTCACAGGATTGACCCCTGTAAATTGCTCTATGCGCATAATATACTTGCTCTGTGAGTAAAAAATAATTATTCTTCGCGCATTTACAATATATGCGGGTAGAACAAATGTGGTGCGCACAGAGCAATTGTTTTGTGTAAGCATTAATAAGGATCAACTCTATAAATTGAAATAAAAAACCTTTGAATATTTATCATGTAAATAGGGTAGCATTTACAAACTGGTGTACAAGGAATTGCTAATGTTCATATTCGTCTACTACATCATCAACTTTTCTTACCGCTTCGGTATGTCCGAATCTCAAAAACGGTACTTATTTTTTCAATAATAAACAAAAAATATTTCTAAATATATTTCATAGATAAAAATTATTTTTAAACAACTAATTAAAAATATGAAAGATCTTAACATGTTTAATTAGTAGTATTTAAACTTGAGCTAAATTTTGCACAACAACAAATGTTATGAAACAAAAAAATAACAGCAATGGATGTTTACATATGCTCTTAGAAATTTTTTTAAAGTGTTTTTATTCCACAATTCTATCCCTACGTAAATTAATTTTTAGTGTCTTTGAAGAGATAGTCTTATATTGCGACACGTTCGTCAACTTAATCCCGTTACCCTTCGTCCTAGGGTTTTTCGTTTCGCTAATTGTTACCCGATGGTGGCAACAATTTCAAGCCATTCCCTGGCCGGATGAGTAACAAAATTATTTATAAATGGCTTTTTGTTTTTTTCTATAGATATTTTTTTTTGATTCGTATAATTACTATTTTTTAAATTACATTTGCATTTAAATATATAGCAATAAACAATTACTGGTGTTTATAACAACTGCAATACACAAGTCGAAAAATATCAATGCCAGAAAAATGAAAATATAAGTAAATTCCCGATTATGGCTTAGCGGATACATTTTCCGTTTTTCATAGTTTCTTCGGGTTTAAGTATTTAGATCCGTCCATAACGAAGAAAGGCTTGTTTTGAATTAACAGATTTTGAGACTTAAACCCTAAAGAGAAAAATTTAACAAATTTTTATGTATATAAACCTTTGTAACTTATATTATATAAAGAGAAATAAAATTTTTACTAATAAGTTCTTACATCAACATTTAGTTTTACAATATGTTTAGCCCTCCAACCTAAATATGACCCATGTTTTGGTTTTTAATAAAAATATTATTTCAAGGTTGAATTTAACAATTCAACTGCTGTGAAAATGCCAAAAAGATTTTATTTATTTTTGCCTGTAATTCTTTTTTTTTACGTTTCGTCTAAATTTTTCAATGTCAATAGCTGGTCAAATAAGGTTGCTAACGGTAAACGGATGAAAATATACAAGATTTCAGGTTTGATCTCTCTAGTTGATGACCTGTATAATGAAGGAAAAAAAATATAAGCATTAGGCATAGGAAAAGTTAAAACCAATGGAAATAATGAGTTTTTTGGGGGGACAAGAGATTTTTATTTAAAAAAAGGTTCTCAAATTAAGGGTATTTTCGGTCAGTTTGGTCAAAAAAGTCACGTTTGGATATGGAAGGATCTAAGGAGTGAGCCGGAAGAGTAAGAAACCATGAAAGGAAATGTATTAGATAAGACCATTATGAGAAGGGCTTTTATGTTTTCATCTTATTTTTTGACATTGATATTTGTTGACCTGTGTTATAAACTATTATTTCAATGAATTTGCTGAATGTAATTGAAATTGAGGCCAGATCCCAAGAATTAAAAGATAAAATTCCCGGCCGGTGGGACATTTAATCAAATCTAGTTTGTGACAAAAGAAAATGATTTTGAGGTTCATATAAAAATCGCTAACTAATACCAAAATGATTACATATATTTACAACAAAGTCTATTAAAAGAAGACGGCCATAAATGGCTGTTTCATAATCTTCTTTATAATAAACGCAATGAAACAAATAAAATACAATTTTTTTAGTTTTTTCTATAAAAACTTCCTTATATCTCCATTTATTTTTAATATAAGGGGCCTTCTAACTAGTGTGTATGGTATTTATACATGTAAATTTTCAAGAAAAATTGTTTTTTTTCTTTGGTTGGGAGGGGCATTTCTCCCTTCCAAGAAAACTAAAAGTTTATTCTTCCTTTGTCTGCCGAAAGAAAGCTCACTTTTCCCCCATTGGCCCACACCTTTTCTATGCCTGCTTTTGCCATAATATTGGCGTAGGATATTTTTAGCTCCCTAATCGGCCTATAAAAATTTAGATGCTTATTAGACAGCCTATGTCATTATTGTAAAACTTATAAAAACTAATTTAATGAACATCGGTCAATAAGCTATAAAAAGAGCAAAAATAGAACAGTCTATTTGCGTTTGCCCTATATATTGTGGTTAATGATAATTTTCTAGATTAATATTAAACTTTGCATTTGATCAAAAAAGAAATAAGTAATGTTAATGACTTGAAGCAAATGGCAAATTATTTCAAATGAATCCAAATAATAATAATTTCATAATTTTCTTAAATAATAATTTAATATTCTTTGACAAATTCTTTTGAACCATATGTAGATTGATGATCCTTGTGAACAGCCTAATACCCGGTCGGGACGAAAAAACCCGACTCATTCGACGTACGTTAATGCGATACTTGAATCTAACGGCCGTCCTTATATTCCGGAGTATAAGCGCGCCCGTTAAAAAACGCTTTCCAGATATGGATGGCGTTGTTGAAGCGGGTAATATATTCTAATGTCTTTTTCGAATTTATTTTAAGTGTCTGGACAAAAACTTTTTTAGAAAAATAGGAAATTTTTATAGGTGATTTAATAAGATAACGTAGAATGAATAATGGGCTCAAAATAATAAAATAGGTTTAGGGCTTGGGTCAACCAGTTTTTTTAATTTTAGCTATCTTTATCTGGAGTATAAAAAGGAAATCGAGATAATATAAAACTGGTTAGCCATCAAGCCTTGATTTATTTTAATTGACATCTTATACTTAACAACATTCTTTTTTAAATTCATCACGCGGTATTACAATTGTTTAAATGTTAACATTTTTGCGGAAAACAAAAAAAACTGTATTATGACCCAATTTTTTACAAAGATTTATCACGTTTTTATTGTCAGGTTTTATGACTTACAAAGAGCTTAAATTGTTCGACAATCTGGCTACACCGCACTCCAAATGGTGGCTTCCATGCAGCTGGTTCAGTAATCTCGTCACTCGCGCCTACATGGAAAAGCGATTACTTAACGATCTCACACTCAGGATTTTACTTATGGTAAGAAATTTGCATTATATTTGTTACATTAAAAAAACATTACTAGGCTTATTAAATTATGGGATCAACATCTTTTCTGTTAAGTTTTTTTAGATTTCAAGTAATTTGTCCAGTGAATAGGGTAGAAAAAACTTCATGACCTCTAAATATGTTGAATATATCTTATCTATCACATTTAGAACCTAATCGATTACCGTAATAAATGTGCTTCGCTCTACGCCTACGATTGGATCAGTATTCCTCTTGTTTACACGCAGGTTTGCCACCTTTAAATAGTTCTAATTAAAAAATAAAATTTTTTAGTTTACCGTCCTGACATACCATCTGCCAGAGTGTAAAAAGGTTCAGAGTCGTGACAGGATGTGTGAGAAGGGTAAAAAAATAATCCGCGGGGTGCCGGGCAATTCTTAAATTTTATTTTTTGGAAACGCCCACTTAGTTAGAAATTTGTTCCAAACTATTGTAACAAACTCCCAAACTTATATTTGAATGAATGATATAGTAAATATAAATTTTTGATAATTCTTTAAACATCCTGAAAATTATTAGTCCAATTAAACCCTCTAGCTTATTGGCCTACTTCTCTGACAATATTTAGCTGGAATGGATGGGTGCGAGATTAGGTTTAGCGGTGCCAGGAACAAGTAAGCAAATATTGATTCGGTCTAGTTTGGAATGTTTCCGTATACAATAATTTTTTGACAAACATGTCTGACAAATATAGGCAAGGTTTGGGTTCAATTCAGCGCATACACAGTTTTTTTGACTAAAAATAGCACATGCGTGAAAAAATCTTACTATTTGACTTATCAATGATATTAAATTCTTCCTAGGTCAAACATATATGGCGCTTTGCTACAGGGAAAGCTATGATGGTTCCCTCAAACTAATTAACTTTAGTTATCATGTTTTTTGCTTAATTCAATAGGTGGTAACGTTAGCGAATTACATGTATTTCATGGCTAATCTAATGGGTCGTCAAATCCTTGACCCACACAAGCATTATTCGAACCGTTTCGACATATACTTCCCTGTTTTTACTTTCCTCCAATTCCTGTTCTACATGGGATGGCTTAAGGTTTATTTATCAATTTTTTACCTAGAGCGCTTCCAAAGTTTATATATTTTTTGGAAAGTTAGAAATTTTAAATTTTATTTTAAAGAAAAAATGGTCTAATTTTAAAAGTTCATGCGCTAAAATTTTTAAAGGAATATTATTGAAATAAATGTCAGTGTTTATATGAAATTAGATAAAAAAATAAATAGATTTGTTGATCCGAATGTAAAAAAAATTGTAGTTTCGTTATCGATGTAAAAAAAATCAAATTTTTAGAATTCTTACGATTTCCGATAAAAGTGGATGAGCTAAAACGCGTCCTAAAATAACACTGGACATCAAAAAAAAACAAAATAAACGATTTTTTGAGGGTTTTGTAGAGACTTGCGATAACGATACCGGGTTTAGTTTTTTTCCAATGCCTCCAATTTTTTTAACCGCGTCCAAAGTTCAGAAAAAAATTCACAAAATTTCTTTAACTATAAATTTTTCAAAATTTCTATTGGATTTACCTTATAAAAAACATATCTAATAAAAGTTATTACATAATATTTATAGCAATTTACTTTCAGGTTATTTAGGATCAAACGAAGTTTATGACGAAAACCACTAATTTTACAAAATAAAAAAATAAAAAAAGTTAAAATATTTAAAAAAAATTAAACGCATTACGTTAATAATGAATGTTTTCGTTATCTAAATATATTTTTAAACTCTTTTTATTACCAGTAGGTTTTGTGATATAGAAGCCCATTCCCAAAATTAAAAAATCTCAACTTTGACAGCGAATAACTAAAAATCTGAGGCATTGGCTAAAATTCTGATTTCATATTCGTGATCAGCCCCAAATACTTGACCAAAAACCATAGTTGCCATAAATGATGCTTAAGTTTGTCCAAATTTTGTTGCCCAGTGTGATTTATGTTGGCTGGTAAATCCAGGTGGAAAAAGAGTTTTCCTCCCACAACAAGAATAAAACATTTTAATAAGTAAACAGGGTGTCAATGTTTTATTTTTAAGTATTAATTCATTTACAAATCTTAGGTAGCTGAACAATTAATGAATCCGTTTGGAGAGGACGAGGACGATTTTGAAATTAATTGGATCATTGATAGGAACTTTCAGGTGAGTAAAAACATTCGATTTGTTTGACTTTGATTATAATTTTAATCAATCTTTTATATGTAATGTTAACCTGCAGTGATTGATATTAACAAAATCACCTGTTTTCAATTGATTGGATTATTATTGTATTAAAGTTTTTTAAAAGATATAAAGGAAGCAACGTTTAAGCAGTTAATGGGTCTTGGGCTTATGCTGGATTTGTCCTGCATGTGTAATATTCAGAAGTATGACGTCTCAAATATTTTAAGGCAAAGAAAACCTCAAAATCAATTTTCCTTAGGGGGTTATTGACTTGGCCGTAGAGCATAGCTGCCTTTGATTTATAATAAAAAATCTAATACCTAAAAACTTTTAAAAGTCAAGGTCGTTTTAGCTAAAAAAATACTAAATTTTTTTTACAATGGATAAGTCAGGCCGTAAAGATCACTTTGTAATTAGTATTTTTTCCTGTTTTTAAAGAAAATTGGGCGTGTTGTAATTTAATTTAAATATAATTGACTTACCTGAAAAATTATATTCAATAGGTATCGATGCTAGGGGTGGATGAACTACATGACACATTTCCGGATCTTGAAAAGGATGTTTATTGGGACGATCCGGAGCCAGATTTGCCCTATACCAAGGCTGCTAAATATTACAAGCGCAATTCTTGGATGGGCTCAACGGCTGATATTCAGTATGACTTTATTTTTACTAAGTGGTCTGCTATGCAGCAATCTTTTCCAATTTATTAAAAAGGGTTCAATTCCTTCAAATAATAATTTTTTTATTTGTATTATAAATAACATGTGTAATAAGATGATTGATGTTAGCCTGTTTGAGCCTAACATACCTACCGCCTATTAATTTACCTTGGTGCCATTTGACTAAAAATTTATAATAATTTAACTTATAAATTATATTTATATAAAACTCTCTTCCCTGTTGCTTTCATAAAAGTACCCATTTATATTTATTTTTTAATTTAATGGATTAAATAAATTTGAGTCTGCTGTGCTTCTGATTTTGACATTGCCATCTGACTGAGTCTCTTAATTTTTTAAAAACACTCAAATTATTTTTTAGTAAATATTTTATTTAAAAATTTTGTTTTAAGTATGACCAGGGATGACGCAAACGATATGCACAAGGATTGGCTAAGCCAAGAAAATTTGAAGCACTTGCTGCCGCTTAGTAACTTTCACGATGCTTTACACCGATTTTCTTCCAAATCGTTTGCCCGTAGCAGGTGGGCAATCAAACAAATTTTTCTAACGTGGGCATTTTTATTGTGTTTATGAAAGTGATGAAAAAAATATCAGCGCTCAAAAGGAATTTTTTTAGGAGCTTTTATGTTATGCTCGTAAAAAAGAGCCTTTTTAAGAAGACTAATATTTCTTAGTAAAATTAAAGTTTTTTGGATTGAAAGTAATGAATTCCATTATCTCATTCCAACTTAAGATTAAAAAGTATAAATGAAGGGCTTATGTAAAGACATTATTTCTTATCGGATATTCTTTCTTGAAACTAATCATAAGCTCTTTAACTTTTTTTTTGGCTAGAGAAAGAAAGCCAATTTTCCCCCTTTAGCCCACACTTTTTTCAGCATTGGTTTATAACACACCAGGTTTACCCCCACCCACTCCCCCTTCCCCCTTTACTTTAATAAATGGCGCCGTTTTTGTACGCCTATGTAATTTGTTGTTAAAACCAGTGTCTCCTACTCCGGGGGGGGGGGGGGGTAGGAACCAACCGGTTCCAAAAAATTGGCCGAGGGGGTAGGTATTCGAGGGGGGTAGGTATAGTTATGGGGGGAATATGAATAAATTACGAAGTTTGTTACCCCCGAGATTTTGCCGAGGGGGGTAGCTCTTCCATGAAATTTGGGGAGTAGGAGACGCTGGTTAAAACGTTTTTAGATAATTAATAAATATTCATGTTTAGGATGTTGGCAAAACGCCCATATAATTCTTATGCCAATTTCTACAAATTGGGTAAAAAACTCAATATATCATGACTACAACATGTATCTAAAAAAGAGTTAAAGGACCTCTTCACAATTATTGCAGCTATGCAGTTATTTATAAAATAAATTTGACCATTATTTTTGCCCTCCAATCAGCACCTGCATTTTTAAAAAAGTAATCATTGAGCAAAATCATACAATATTCACATAAAAAGAAAATATAAAAGGTAAATTATTAAAAAAAAAATGACACATTTTTAAGAATTTGCGCGAACTGGGGATAGCATATTTTTAGTTCTCCTTTTAAAAATTTGCTATTCATTCGAGGCATTTAGAAATTTTATTAATATCCAGGGCTGGGAAAAAAACTAAAGGGGCTTCTTTTTTAACAAGTTTTTGAGTTTTTTTTTCCAAATGCCCAAAAACTCGTTGGCATAGCTAAAGAAAAGCCCCTTTTCTTGCTTAAAGAAAAATGATGTTTAAAAAAAGGCCCTTTTCTTGAAAAAAAACTCCTAGAAGCTTTAAGAAAAATTAACCCACCCATCAAAATTTTTTAAAATTATTATAAAGAAAACATAAAATGGGTTTTTTGGGGCTTTTTTTAAGAGCCACTTTTTGTGGGTTTTTCTGCCCCTTTTCTCAGTAAGGGCTTTTTTATTCTTATTATGGCCCTTTATTTTTGCCCCCCCTTTCTTTTTATGTTTTAGGGGAAAAAATGAGCCAAAGTTTTTTAGCTCATTGTTTTCCCAGCCCTGTTAATATCTAAATCCTTACAAATATGGCTAATGACCATTAACTTTCTTATAAATTCCCATGTAATCTAATAATTTTATTAAGAATTTTAAATTTATTTTAATTATAAAAAATGAATGCGCTTAGATTACGGCCTTAATTTATAGATTATTTTTTTTTAGAAAATCCAATCAATCGGTTAAAAGTGAAATATATGAGCGTCGAGACTCCGTGTACCCACCGGCATATACAAATAAAGTTATTGATTTATAAATATTTTTTATTTTGCTTTCTGTGTCCATTCTTGAGGCTCTGTCACAAACCTTTTTATAAGCTTCAAAAAATCAATCGCCCAAAATATTTTGTATCTAACGGGCTATTCATTTATTAATAAAATAGTCTATTAAAAAAATTTTCGTTACAGTCCGTAGCCCACATTAGTAATTTATCATTTTTAACATAGCAATACAAACGGTAGTTTAAAAACCATTATTAGGTAAAATTTAAAATTGATTATAAACGGTAACTGCAGTATGGGTTTACAGCCTTTCTTTTAACAAAAATGTTGGAGATAATAGCAAGTTTTTAAATGGTCCATTAATATTCCTAAACAAAATCATATGTTCAGCTGCCCAGTAATGGGTCGAGCCCACTCAGCACCACGAAAAATATTACCCATCTATTTTCGGAAACTTGCCTATGTCTAACGGATTTGGCCAACTTATATGCCCGCTCATCTATATCGAATCATTTGCTCAAACAACACAGTAATTTGGCACCGATCCAAGAAAAACGATTTGAGGTTACGCGCATACCTGACGAACAATTTCCAGCTTCAGGATTCGATGGTATATTTCTATCACAAATAATTGCGTAGCACGGTAACTGAAAAAATGTGAGATTGGGCTTTGCTCATATAGCCGTTTTATAGACACATATTAAGGGGGCGCAAATTTGCGCGCCACAAAGAGTTTTGTTATGGGCAAAATCTATTTTTTCTATTTTAGTGAGCATATATAAACATAAATGTTTATATTCCTCAAAGTCATCGAATACTTTTTACAAAAAATATAGAGTATGAGCGCATTTAAATCGGTTATTATTTAATTAAAAAATTTTAAAATATTTTAACTTTTGACATTAAACGCTTTTTTTTACAAAAAGTCGCCAAATTTTTTATTAGCATTTAAATCTGAAGAAAAAAATTTTTAAAAATTTAAGAAAAAAAATTTAAAATACTCAATTTCAAAATTATTAAAATTTTTCAAAAATTTGAAATGAGTTTGAACTCGCCCCATCTACCAAATAAAATTTCTCCCTCTTTATGATGTTGGATTAAAGCGCATGTTAGGCCTATTGTTAGAAGAGCTGAGGTCATTAAGGCGCATCATTTTTGGTAATGCAATAATGAGTAGGTCAGCTTCTAAATGCCTTGAATAAATGTAAGCTCATTTAATTGGTCAATTTCACCTCAATCCAACAAATCCGGGAAGGGTACCCCTTTTGATTTGTCTGAAATTTTGCATGAGGTAGTATCTAAGGGTATCTCATATTCTGGAAATTTTTTTGACCAGAAGCGGAGATAGGGCAAAAGAAAAAAATTGCAAGGTGAATTTTCACATTTGATGCAAATTTGGGAGGTTATAAGTCAAAAAGAATTATAGCTAGAGAATTAATTTTTTTTATTTTAAAGAAGACAATAAGGGTTATCTTGCATGTGTTATTATTTTAAAAAATTTATTTTAATATTTTACAATTTTAATATTCAGCTTAAAATAACTAAAAAAGCATTTTTTTTATTAAAAATTTTAAAATATACTCCTTAAAATTCTTTATAAATATTTGAACTCAAAAAAGTCGACCGACAGGACCTTTTTAAAAAATTCAAAAAAATAATTTTTTTGATTTTAGACAAAAAATTGCTCCCTGCACTATATTAAAATATTTAAAAGTGCCAAATTTAATTACAAATAAGAGGTTAGACATAGGGGCAATTATGTTAGGTTAGGCTATAACAGTTTTATTTATTTGATTCATACTATTGTCAATTTATAAAGATAAAGGGAACTTCAGATCAAAAAAAATTGGTAATTTTTAGTATTTTACTTCTATCTTCAAAGCCGACTTTCTGGGTCACTACCAAAACCAATTTGAAAATAAAAATGCATTTTATACATAAAACATCGCTATATAACATAATTTTACAACATTTTACAACGTACCCATAGCTTTTTTATGAAATAAAACCAAAAGTTTGCCAAGTTATTTAAAATTCTAAGGTGTAAAAAAATAAAAAGTTAAAATTTGTATGCTTATATTTGTTAACTTTTAGTTCTTTTTAGTATGATGAACAATATTAGAAATTGTACATAATATTCAATATTTATCCTTGGTAAAATTCAAAAAATTTGTTAAATTTATTGTATAAAAAAAACTTGGGAAGATTTTAGAAAAAAATAATAAGGTTAAAAAATTTGTAAAAATTTATTTTTACCTTTGTTAAATAGTTTTTTAAAAACAGCCTCAACTACGTTAAGTCTGATAAAATAAATTAAAATAGGATATATTTGGCCTATTTAGAATATTACTTTATAACAGATTTTCTTTTTTATGATTATCAACAAACTTAAAATAAACGTAAAAAGTCAATTATTTTATGAAACATAGTTATATGGTTTTTTGATATTATAAATACATAAAGGAAGTTATAGGGTTAAACAACTTTAAATGATTATAACGGGCAAAATTAACTTCAATGATAAATTTTAAGACTAAATATTAAACCCAATTTAATATAATTAATATAGATATTCAGCGTTTATTACTAATTTTTACAAATGCCAAATATGTTTTTGAAAGGCTATTTAGAACAAGGCATACAATATATATCTAACCGACCTTAATTAAGCTTAAAAACCAACAATTTAGTTCCAATTAATTCTTAGTTTTATAATATAGACGCACTAGACCTATTAAAAGAAAGAGGAAATATTACTGTTACTTGATTCTATAGGCATAAGGATTTGGGCATTGACCAAAAGTTTTTTATAACTAAATGCGTTCCTAACAATTTTAACACAAGAATATGTATTAATAAATATAACAAATTACAAATTTAATTAATAATGGAACAATTTCATAATCTCCTTTTTTTGTAATTCACCTATCTCGTTCTTTTTAAGATTTTCTATACATATCATATATGCTATTTTTTTTACACTTAAACAGGCAAATTATGACTGATTATATAGGTTCTAAATATTATTAGTTAATTATGCAAAGTAAAAAATAAGCTTGCACAGACGAATACGGATCTGCGTTAGTTTTTTGACACCTGAAAATTTGCTGTTTTTTTTGGCAAATTTAGGTATTTTTATTGTAGAAGCGTCAAAATCGAATGAAAAAGCTGGGGCTATTATATGTTATTAAGCGATATTTTATCTATAAAATAAGTGTTAAATATTAAAAAAAGGTTTTCTAATTAACCAGAAAGTCGATTTTGAAAACAGCCAAAATTTTCACTTTTTTCGGGTTTAAGGTTCACTTTTTCATTGTAAATTTAATAATAGTAGTAATCAATTAAATCAAACTATTATGGTCTAACATAATTGCCCATATGTCCTGCTTTTTGAATATTGTCAATTTTGGCACATTGGAATATTCTAATATAGTGCAAAGGGCTTAAATATGTCACAAAATTAGGGCAAAAAATTGATTTTTTTAAATTTTGTAAAAACATGCCGGTCCCAAATTTTAAGATTATATATTTATTAACATTATTAAGGGCCATATTATATAAATTTTTCAGAAAATTTGAAGATACGTTTTGAGCTATTTGTGTCTAAACTTGACTTTTATTTTTTGGTAACTTAAAAAAAATTATTTTAAATATTATTTGCGTTTAAGGTAGTCCTTATTACGATCTTCAAAATAAAAAAAATTATGACTCTAGCTACAATACTTTTGATACATGCGCGCAAAGTTGCAGCCTCAAATTTTTTTTTTGCAAAAAAATGAAAAATATTTTTGCTATATCTCGGTCAAAAATAACTTCCTATCAAAAAAAATTTAGGTTTTTATCAGCACCCAAGGACCCTATTAGTGTGCCAATTTTCATCCAAAACTGAGTGTCAGCGCCCAAACGCAATATTCCGCCGGCGGAATATTGTCTGGACTTGAGCTCAACGTCCAAAGCTTATATTCCGCCGGCGGAATATAAATTGGCCTATAGTCAACGACCAAAACGCATTTTCGCCGGCGGAATATTGTCTGGACTTTGAGCTCAACGTCCAAAGCTTATATTCCGCCGGAAATTTTTTGCAAAATTTAAGGGACAAACAGTGAACTGTATGTGATTAATTTTGAAATATTGATTAATAGACGTTTTTGATTTTTTATGCTTGTCATGTTGCATTTAAAATTAGGGTTAAGGGCTAAAATAGTGCTAAAAACTTAAAGATTTAAAGATTCATATTTGGACCGGTGTATTTAGAAGCGCTTCACCTGCACATTTGAAAGCTCTTAGATTTTTAGATACCCTCAGAAGTGCGCTAATTTTATAAAAACCGCGCAATTTTTTTGTTTTTAAAATTAAGCGAAAGACTCTAAAAAACGCCGAGGTATTTTTGTAATGTACCTGTGACTTTAAATGCACTAAGAATTCTAACTCGCAATAATCAACTGTAAGCAGGAAAAAACATACTAAGGTGCCTTAAAACGCGTAGGTGATATTGAGAGCACGCAAAAGACTCATAAAATAGTGCAAAAAAATGAATTAGGACTGTGCACATGTGTCAAACTTTTAAAAGCACCAAAATATTAAAAATTTTACAACTTTTAAGATTTATATAAGCCTTTTTTAACCCTTTGTTATATTAGGGCATTCCCTGCCTAGTGGCCCTTAAAAAATGCGATATTGGAATTAATGGAAGGTTTATAATTTAAATATCTCCAATTTTGTCCAGTTAACGAACCGGTTTAGGACCTTCCTAAATATTTTTAATTTAAACCTATTTTGTACCAATTAAGAATTAAAACATTTTAAAAATAAAGAAATACGGTTGGAATATTGTAGGCTCAATATAATTTCAAGTTCAAAGTTTAACTAATATGTATATTTTGACAATCTTTTTTGGATTCCCAGCCAATATGTGAAAGTCGCGTACTCACATAACTAAAAACTTTTCGTTATTAAAGGGAACCAATGAAGGCTCAAAAGCACGAATCCTGAATTTAAGATCGCCCCAATTATTTTGTAAAGAATTGAGGTATCTTAAACTTTAGCGAAAAACGTGCAAAATATAAATTACATTAAAATTAAAGCCTAACGATATTAATTTGACGCTGAGTATTTATAAAGGCCGCATTTAGAACCAAAATTTGTTATTTCAAATATAAGGCCTGCAATCCAAAAATAAGGCCCGAAAATTTTTAATTACAAGCTAAAAAAGTGTTGTTTTAAAAATACAGTAAAAATAGAGAGTAAAAGTTAAACCCATTTATCGCGTGAAAATAAATTTATCGTTTTTAGTTCTTGTTAATAAACAAATAGAGCATATGAAATTCAAAACTTTAGCCCATCTCGGCTCGTAATTTCTATTTTTAAATTAAAGCCGAGTGCATTTGGCCCATTATTAATTTTGAACTGTCTTAGCCCGTTTCCTGGCGGGCCGGGGGCAGGACTCGGTTCTCGACTTTAATCTCTAATGTGATTGTAGGCAAATCTTTTAAGAAAAAAATAAATCGCGAAGTGAAGAGGGCTTTAAGCGGAGCAGGGTTATGATTATTATTGAATTTCTCTATTTAAAATTACACATTTGTGTAGAAATTTGATCCCTTGGGGTTAAATTTTATAAAATGATAAAAGCTCATTTTTTTGATTCTAGTAAATTAATTTAGTATCCACAAAAAAACTTTTTTTTATTAGTTAAGGCTACCAGTTCGGTAAAAGCACCAAATCATCACAATAAAAGCAGATTTGCGGCCTAAATTATAAACCTTCCATTAATTCCTCTATCTCATTTCAAGGGCCAGTCGAGGAATGCCTTAATATTAACAAGGTTAATTAAGGCTTATATAAATCAAGTTGTAAATTTTTTTTTTATTATTTTGGTGCTCCTAAAAAAGTTCGACACCTGTACGCAGTCCTAATTCATTTTTTTGACTATTTTAGGAGTCTTTGCGTGCTCTCATTAATCACCTACGCGTTTTAAGGCACCTTAGTATGTTTTTTCCCTGCTTTACATTTGAATCTTTATTGCGAGTTAGGGATTTTAGTGCATTTAAAGTCACAGGTACATTACAAAAATACCTCGGCGTTTTATAAGAGTCTTTCGCTTGATTTCAATTGCGCGGTTTTTATAAACATTAGCGCACTTCTGAGGGTATCTAAAAATCTAAGCGCTTTCAAATGTGCATTGAAGCGCTTCTAAATATACCGGTCCAAATATGAATCTTTGAATCTAGTTTTGCTTTTCTTCCTACATTTTAAATTTTAACCCTATCATTTTAAATACATTGTCTTAGCATAAAAAATCAAAAACGTCTAATAATCAATATTTCAAAATTAATCACATAAGTTCACTGTTTGTCCCTTAAATTTTGCAAAAAATTTCCGGCGGAATATAAGCTTTGGACGTTGAGCTCAAGTCCAGACAATATTCCGCCGGCGAAAATGCGTTTGGTCGATGACTTGCCAAATTTATATTCCGCATAGGCGATATGAGTCAACGACCAAAACGCATTTTCAAGCTTTGGCGGAATATTTGATCTGGACTTGAGCTCAACGTCCAAAGCCTAAATTCCGCCGGAAATTTTTTGCAAAATTTAAGGAACAAACAGTGAGTTGTATGTGATTTATTTTGAAATGATTGATTTTTTAACAGTTCTTGATTTTTTATGTATTGAATATCAAATGTTTAATGATAGAGTGTCATGTTGAATTTAAAATTAGGGTTAGGGGGCTAGAATAGTGGTAAAAAACTTAAAGTAAAGATTTCAAGATTTAAATTCGAACCGGTGTATTTAGAAGCGCTTAACTGTACAAAGTGCTTAGAATTTTAGAAATTTCAGAAGTGCACTTATGTTATAAATTCTGTGCAATTTTTTTTTTTTTTAAATTAAGCGAAAGACTCTACAAAACGCCTTTGAGGTATTTTCTAATGTCTTATATATGGCTTTAAAGCTCGCAAAAATCTAGACTCCGCAATAAAAAATTAAATGTAAGCAGAAAAAAACACTACTTTAGAACATACTTTATATAGAAAACTGCGTAGGTTCCCATATTTTGAGTTTTTTTATGTAAACTCTAAAATAGTTTACAAATGAATTAGGACTGCTTTTTGAGTGTCATTTTTAGGGCGCCCAAAATAAAAAATTTACAACTTCATTTATATTTTATTAATATTTGAACTTGTTCCATATATATATATTTTTTTTAAATGTATATTGAAATTCTAATGGAAGGATTTATATTTTTTAATTGTGTATTATATTTATATTAAATGATCATTTAAATTAACGTTTAGCCAATTAACAGCTTTTAACTAATAAAAAAGTTTTATGAGGATATAGTTATTTCCTAGAATCGAAAAATGAAACTTAATATTTATCATAAAAAATTTTTATTTTGGATCGGAAAAGGAGAAATGATCACACAAATGTATGAGCTAAAATCAAAATTTATTCTTTTACTGGTTTTTTAGCTCACTTTTTTTTTAAAAACATAATTAAAATTTTAGGCCTTATTTTTGATTTAGACGCTAATTGAAAAAGCAATTTGGCTCTAATGCCCCTATATAATTTCTCCGTGATTTTAATAACGTTGCCTTTTGTAATTTTAATATAATTTCTCTTTGCCCGATTGAGGTTCAGATTTGATATATCAATTCTGTGCAAAATAGTTGAAATGATCCCCAATTCGGATTGATGCTTTCCAGTCTTTATGGGTTCACCTGTAATATTTTTTTTTTTTCCGGTTTTTGAAACATAACAAATATATTTCAATTTCTTGGAATCATTAAAGATTTTTAATAATCATATTAATTAAACTGACTTAATTATATTGAGCCTATAATAATCAACAATATTTCTTTATTCATAAAGATAACATGTTATAATTCAATTGTTTCAAAGCAGAATATTAAGGTAAAATTTATTAAGAAGGTCAGCCAGTTCGTTTCGATTTCAAATCGTATTTAACTTATAATTTTATTAATTAAACCATATCTATATTACAGGGCAGTTGAAGCAGAGTGCTAATGATTAACATAATCATCAAAACCATAAATGCCCAAAGTTATATGAAATATTCATTAATTTTGGTATACCTAAGGTTCTTTTGACTTGCCTGCTAATATGGTCGTTCATTTTTTCACTTTTCTTTGAAGTCTTTGCATTTTTCTCAATGTCACCTCCCCGGTTTCAGGCTTTAGAATCTTTAAAAAATGCCCCATTAATAATTTCTTTCTTTATTACGAGATAAGATTAACATTGGTGCATTTGGAAGTTGAGTATGTTTTATAAATATTCAATGTTTCAGAGTCTTTAATAATTTATTAAATAAAAAAGTTGCATGGTTTTTATCATATTTGCACACTTTAAGGTGTCTAAAGGTTTTACAATACTGGTCAGAATATGATCTTTAATCTTTACAAGTTTTAAGCACTATTACAATACCTTAACCTAGTACGATTTAACATAATGCCTCTATTCATTCAGCAGCTATATTCTATTACATAAAATCAAACAATGTTAATAGTCAAATGTTTTCAAAGTCTAATCACATACAATTCACTGTTTGTCCCTTAAATTTTGCAAAAAATTTCGGCGGAATATAAGCTTTGGACGTTGAGCTCAAGTCCAGACAATATTCCGCCGGCGAAAATGCGTTTTGGTCGTTGACTATACGCCAATTTATATTCCGCCGGCGGAATATAAGCTTTGGACGCTGAGGTCAAGTCCAGACAATATTCCGCCGGCGGAATATTGCGTTTGGGCGCTGACATATATAGCGAAGTCATTTTGAAACTATATACCAGGG
>JAUIRJ010000387.1:0-18038 GCA_030555515.1 Acutogordius australiensis | reverse complement strand
ATCATTAATACAATATTCTGTGCACAGGTTTTGTTTAATATTTTTTGCACAAGAAAATTTGGTAAACATCTATGACCCAAATGGTATTCCCAACCTAAACTAAATCCACTGACCACGAAACCTTAGAACAAAACCACAATATATGGGTTTTTGCACAAATTTCTTGGGGGATCGTAATACTGTTTTGGTATTATAATAATGGGAAACTAAGTACTAAATAAGCGTTGTTTTATTGTATTAACTGATGAATCAAAACTTACAGGTTTTTGTGGTACCATGAAAGGACAAAGTTACATATATAAGGAATTATTTGTATAAACAAAGTTTGCCCAATAATTACCTTCTCTATTTTGTCCTTAACTAGGAAACAGATATCAGCCACAAAGGAAATACCAAACTGAGTTTAGAATTACCCTAACAAAAAATCTGGTAAGCCTCTTGTATAAAAACTGAACAACATATAATATGGGAGTACCCCATCATTAATACACTATTTATTGTTTACATCAGGCAATTACTGGTCATCTCAGACGGTAAATCAAAATAAAACATAATTTACAGTTTTTAATATATTTATCCCAAAATTATAGATTGTATATGGACATAGCCATTCGACCATGATTATAAAAATATATATGTATATTTTTTTTCAAACACAAAAATAGGTAGAGAGCTGTTCGTTTCAATAAATGTGGTAGCGCGTGTGCGCAAATGAGGATAAACTCTAATCCTGCGCAAAAAATCCCAAAAACGATTGTAAAATGCAAAATCCAAAAAATATAAAGTTGAGTGCATTCACGGTTGAATAATTTTTTTCAAAAAAAATTTTACAAATTCAAAAATTATTTCAATGAAAATTGTCAATCCTATTTATTAATAGTAAAATACTTTTCTCTAAAAAAAAAATCAAAAAATATAAAAAACGAAAAAATGTTTATAAAATTTTTTGAAAATAATCTCCGTGTTACTGAACGCCGAATAAACAAAGAGTTTCGTACAACGCTATTATTCATGGGATCCTTCTTAAATAATCACGGTATTTCTTCAGGTCGGCCATATATACTCCAAATGTTTGTTTTGTTCTTCCAGCGTAGCTAGCGCCGTTTTGTCTACATAAGCTTTTGCTGCGTGTTTGCGAGTTTAATCCTGACACAAGAATTCTCTTGGCACAGTCGACGAACTTGGGCTTGCCTTAGCTTTTGCTTCTCACTCTCATTGTTTTGCCATCAGGAGAGATTCGTCATGATCTGTAAATTGTATAGTAAGGCCACACGTAAAAAAGAGTTTTTATTTTAGTAAAATTATTAAAACCTTTATTTTGTAAATGGACGCAATTTTTTTAAAACATGCCAAAATTTGGTTTACATGCATATAAAATACTTTTTCTAAACTAAATTTTTAAAAATTTTCAAAATTAAACGAAAATAAAACTAACTTTGCACGTGGCCACCTAAGACAGAAATTTATAAAAAAAATTTCAACGATAAGTTGATTCAAAAACCAAGTACATAAGAAATTTACTGTCGTGCAATTATATAGCAAAAAAATCTTGGTATATCAAATTTGAAAATTTAATTGCAAGCTACCCAAAATGGAAGTATGCTAAGACAAAGAAAAATTGTTCATATAAAGTAGCTTTATTGTATTAAATACCTGTATCACGGTTTAGATATCAACTTAAGAGTTGGGGCTTAAAGATCGATACATATATTTATACAGATATATATAATTGCGACAAGTTTAATAAGATTCTCACATTTATAATCCATTTGGGGCCTGTTTTGCACAAAAAAGGATTCAAAATAAAAGAAATCAAAAAAAAACATTACTTCAAAAAAAATGTTAAAAAGAATAAAAAAAATATTGTATTCTGGAAAAAATATCAAAAAAAAATTAAATAAGTTGCAATGTCAATATCCGATTAACAAATTCCAACCCCTTCTAACCCCATTTATGTAAGCGCTTTACAATTATCTTTCTAGATTAAAAATAGCTATTTTATCGATTTTTGTCACATTATCAGACATTTCTATAAAATTCTTTCGTGCAAGGCTTAGAAATTTAAGTTGAATCAAAAAATTAAGGCAATTTCAAAATTCCAGCGACGCCACACAAAAATAAATTTAAAAATTACAAAATTTTATTCAGTGATATCTAACAGCTGTGTTCTTTACAAGACAAAAAAAAATATTTTACAAAAGTACTTTAACAGTTAGTTTGAAGAAGAGAGAATGCCTATAAATCTTGTATTAGTTTATTTAAATTCAATCCTAAAAATTTTCTTCTAAAACCAAAAACTAACCTGTGCTTCACTGAGCCCAAGATCAATCATTTCGATGAGTTTGGAGACTATGTTAGCTTTCTCCTCGACAATTTCACTTTCAGGTTGATCTTTTTTCAGGCTTTTGAGGGAATAGTTTACCCCGTTTAAGATGCTACATCAAACCATTTAAAATGTATAAGTAATTTATATATTGACATATCAAAATAAACATCTTCGCCGTCTATTTAACTATCATTTTATTTGTGAAGGCGCGTTAAGAACTAAAAAAAATTTTTCAAAATTCTGAAAATTTAAAATTTCTAAAAATTTTAACACTCTGATCAGTTGCTCTAAGACGTTTAGAAAAATTCTAACCCTTAAAAAAAAAATTTTTATTTTTTTTTTTTTAAAAAATATGTTTAAAAAGTTTGTACGCGCCATAAAAAAAAACATAATGTCCTATAAAAGGGGGTAAAATCCTAGTGTCTATAAGCAACACCGAAATTTCCACAAAAAAATGTAAATTTATGGGAAGAAAAAAATAAGAGTCCGTGTCCGAACAATGTTAAATTCCAAGTAAAAAATTATACGTATTATGTTCATTCTTAAGAGCTTCGAGGGCTTGCATGGCAAGCTTAGTGCTCGCTATAATCTCGTCCTGAGAAGGGGCCGGAGCCGCTGCCGTAGAGGTCATACCGAAGGGGTCACTCCTTTTACCGCCGGAACCGGTAATAAGTTTTCGGGCGGTAGGGTCAGAACCGTTCGATGAAGAATTGTAACCCGAATCCTGAGGGTTTAGTGTAGTGGAAAATATTTGAGAATGAGTCGATGATTTAGCGTAATCTTCAATGTCTCTACTAGGTGGTGGGTAAATAATTTAAAGTTAACAAAACAAAACAAAAAAAATATAGGTTTTTAGCTAGTTATCGGTCTAGACACCTTTCAAAATTTCCAAATTTCGTAATTAAAAGTAATAAATGTTGAATATTATGAAATGGTATATAAAATCTCCATAATATATTTAACAATATGCATCTATTTTCGCGCGTAGACATTTTAAAACGTTTATTTTATGATTCAAGACAGGTAAATTTTTTGCGTATCAAGTTTGGCGGTGGTTCCTTTAAAGAATTTTAACGACCGCTTATATACAATGTTAATAAAAACAAGATGATAAACCAGATAATAATAATTACTGATCCTATACAAACTACAAACAACGACGATATTAAAAATCAAAAATTCTATTGCTTTGGTTACGTTTAAAACAATGTTAATAAACTTTTTCAAAATTTTCAAAATTTTATTTTGTAAAAGAACGCATTATTTTAAAAAGTTTTCAAATTAAATTTAAAGCACATATAATACTATTTCTAAGATAATAAATTTAAAAAAAAATAAAATAAAAAACTTTTTAGAATTTATAGAATTTGCGAAAATATTGAATGTGGCGTGGTGGCCTTTGTAAAAAAATAGGTATGTTTTACCCAAAAATATTTAATTTGCAAATTCTATTTCAATCATGACCTAATTAATAAACGGCCGTTATTAGAGTATTTTTGAATAGTTTAAAACAAGTTTTCGTCTAATTAATAAATGCACGTCCAAGCCTGCACAAAAGGTAAAAAGTTTGTTGTAAAAAGCTAAAATAGTTTAAAACTCTTTTTGTTTCTTCCATCTTAACCTTCTAAAAAAATATTATTTATTAGACAAATTTTGTAAGGGCGCGTCCAGACTCTTTTCATTTTTTTAAAAAAATAAAATATTAAAAATTTCGAATTTTTTGGCAACAAAAATGGCGAATTTTTTGTAAAAACGTTAATATGGAAGAAACAAAAAAGAGTTTAAAACTATTTTAACTTTTTACAACAAACTTTTTACCTTTTGTGCAGTCTTGAACATGCCTTTATTAATTACACGAAAACTTATAGTTAAACTATTCCAAGATGGGACTGTCCAATAACTGCCATTTAGTAATATAGTTCATATTAAAGTGGAATTGCAAATATTAAATATGTTGTTAGATAAAACATACCTATTTTTACAAACACCACATTCAAATTTTCAACAGATCCTAGCTAAATGGCTAAAGTAATTGCTTTAAGTTGTATATCGGCAACAAAACTAGTAATGCATTTTAACATACAAAAAAATTTTGAAAATTTTGAAAAGTTGAACAATGTTTAAAGCAGAGTCAACAAAACTAAATTAAACAATATATAAATAAAAACACATAAACAATTGGTTTTAAGGTTTCCCTCATACCTTTCCCCATTCAGGGGGCGCCATACCAGTTAGGCTGACTCTTTAACCTGAGCAAAGCAATTAATGTTGCCCATCGGGTTATAGTGATTGCTCGCACGCCGGCGACCTAGGTTTTAGCATAGGCTCTACTTTAGGCATATCGTTTAAGGCCTACCGCTCAAGCAGGCTACTCAGCAGCTCAAATTGGTTACACATGTATTACTATTTCTCCGAAGAAAAAAGCCTCCTGTGCACGGATTCGAACTCGCAATCTCCGCTTGTAAGAGGAAGGTTTGCCACTGAGCTTTTGAGCCGACTAAACAATATATAAATATATTTTACCCAAATTAGCTTTAAAATTTTTACAGTTGGAAATATTTAACACAACTATATAAACAATAAGAACTGTTTAGTTAAACTTTTTATGGGTATAAACTGTACGCTTGGTAAAAATTTAATTTATAGATTTACATTTGGCAATATAATGAAAACTTTTATTAAAATGATCCTTAAATATTAACAAATTTGACGCAAGTTTCCAAAAAATCTCTCTCGTATGGCAGTTAAAAAATAACTTACCGAATATGAAGTCATCCTGCATACTTACAAATATCAATCAATTTTATTGTAGTACTTTCAATTTCCTTAATAAATACAATTGCCTTAATGGATATCAGACCTATAAAAAAAGACAGCATCTCCTATTTTCCACGTTGAAGGAGGAGAGTACTTTTATTTTAACTTCAAAATTAAGCTCTAATCAAATGCATTTTACAGTGGTTATATAAGAGTTGATCCACTTCGTGTCCTTAGAATACAAAGTTTTACTATGAATAATATAATGTTAAAATTCAATTATCTTATTAAAATCTAGAAGATTTTTACATGGTTCAAAAGTCGTATTAATGTCGGGCAAAGCTAACAAAACAACCTGCCAAAAACGTGTGCTTAGGTATAATAAAATTTGGAATAACAATTTATAAATAATATTTGCCACATATATTAAAGTACAACAAAAAAAGTGATTCATATTTGATAAAAATTACACAGGTGAAAAAACTAAGGTAAGTTGACACAACGGAAGGAAGAGAGGTATACGGAGAGGGGGGGTGATAATGCTTACTTGAAACTTGTAAATTTGTTAATAAAAGGATCATTTATAAACGTTTTTTCAATAATATTATTATGTAAAATACAATGTTAATAGGAATAACATTGAGAAAAATCTATGAGAATAGTTAGCTTTTATTTTTTCATGATAGTTTTACTTTCTCGTTAGGTATTTCATTTCATTTGCTAGGCAGGATTCCTTCTATGTTTTGTGGTTAAGATTGCACTTGAATAATGTTAGTGCACCTGACCATGTTAGATTTTTAAAACTGATCCAGAGGCGTTTACGCAATTAATTGAAATTTTTATTAAGGAATCAAATAAATAGAATTATTATGAGCCAAGAGGTTAATAATATAAACTTTTAAAAAAAAATTATAGGGGAGAAAAGGAGTTAGAAAAATTATTATAAAAAATGTTAAAATTGAAAAGATGTAAACGCAAAATGGCGTAAAACGTAGGAAGAGAGACAAAAAATGGCCAAATAGCAAGTCCAGACTGCAAATTTTTTCTAGATAGGGGGAAAAATCGATAGTGACACCACATTCACCAAAGTATTATTGGTTTACAGCTTTAGGTTGTTCATATAAATTTCTGCCCAAAGCAAGCTCGCTGAGCAGTGAGGAATTTCTGGTAGCAATTTAAATAAAAAAAAAAGCCAAAAAGACTATGTTTAATACCACCGATTTAATATTTGTAACAAAACAACTGGTAAAATATAACCTCCTCGATCAACCTTTATTTATCCATATTTTTGAGATGCAATATTAGCAATAAAAATCTAATAGGCGGCGGTTAGAATAGTTTTTAAAGCAAGATTTTTACGACAATAGCAAGATTTAATGTTGCTTGACTTAAGATGTAACACCAACTAACACTCTTTTGGAACGTTAAATTCGTGGTAGGTTAAAAAAGTCAACTTCGGGAGTTAGAAACTTCGGAAGTTAGAAAGAGGTAAATTCCTGAAGTAGTAAAAAAGAATTTGAGGCCGGGTCAATTTTCTGAATCTCATTTTCCCTTTTTTTTCACAAGACACGTACATAAAATGATAATTTTATTATTATTATTATGACACAATGAAGGCTATTACTTCTACACTCTGTATTATATTAAAAATTTAAAATCGGGCCGGGCCTTAAAATAAAAAACCAATCCAGGCCGGGAAGTTGAAATATATGTAGGGCGGTGGTGGGTATTTTACGGCTCGGTCTAAACTCTAATTTGCATTTTATTTAGTTACATATATTGGGCCGTTTCCCTAAATATTTTAAATAATTAGTCTAACCAAGCTTGGGCAAATGCTTTTCACATTTTTGAACTATGCTTTGTGTAACTAATTGTTTAGCCGGCTTCACGGGCTCCAGGAAAAGCGCGCCGAAAGAGGTTTTGTTTGTAAAAGGCGCGCCAAGCGACCGATTCATAAGTTAGCAAAGAAGGTTCAAGGCTCGATTTACCGCTTAAAAACTAGATTGGCTAATCAACTTATTATTATAATATGCGTTAAAAAAGTAGCAAAATTAAAATTTTACAGGGAAAAACGATTAGCTAAGTTAAAGGTAAAATTGGGCAACAAAGATCCAATAACAACTCTTAAGAGATTTCAAAAAAACAGTGTTCAACTGACAGAGTTTCTAAAAGTGCCGAGGGTAAAAATTACTATTAAATTTGTTGCTGGAGCCCGATGATAAAAGATGTTATACGGATATAGAATTCTGTGACCTAAAATGTAATAATAATGGCAAAAAATCAATAGAAATGCACAATTGATTTTCCATCATTTTTATCTATTTTTTAATTTCATTTAAAAAGTATGTGGCATAATTTTAATATATTATGTTTTGTAAATGTGAGTGAAGAAATTATCTAGAGTATTTAGGGAATATAAAAGCAAAGTGTCAAATCACTCAAATTAGAATACCTCTAAAAATCTTCCTTTTGGAAATTGTGGGTGGAAGGATCTAGGTATTTTAAATTAACAGAAGGTAACAAGGCTTAAAAATTTAAGTAAATGGATAAATAAGAGGAATTGCATGAAATTTATTTAGAGTTTTATGCCTTTAATAAACACACATTGTTTTATATACCATCGGCTTAATCAATTCCTAAATATTTAAGATATTGCAAATTTTAAAAAAATATGCTAAAAAAAGTTGTAATTTAAAAATTTGGACAAAATAAGTAATATTTTTAGAATGCATAAATTTTAAATTTCTGATACCCTTTGACAAACATATAATGATTATATAGAATAAGGCCACTATGTTACAATGTTGTTGTTTAATCAAATAATATAAGCCAGAAAAACATAAATTATAAATAAAATGTTTAAAAATAGTATTTAAAAACTAAAAAAATTACTTTGTATATTCAAAATAATATTTTCTTTCATTCCAGTGAAAAATAATGATACTTAGAGGTTTGCAAGTAAAACATTTGTAGAACACAAATGCGTATATCTATTGATATATTTAAAAGTACAATGATTCTGGTTTTGATGATAAATTTATTTAATTTGTAAAATTAATTTTAAGTATATAATTATAACTTTTTCATTTTTGGATTTCAAGGTTATAAAAAAACAAGATATTTTTTAGGTCTTGTAGGGCAAAGATGTAAAATGGAGAAATAAAAAAATTAAAGATAAGGCCAAATAATTGGAGTTTAAATTACAGAATATCAAAAAAATTTAAGGCTGATTGGAGAATAGTAAGCAAAAATATCAAAGTTATTCTCTATAGACCAAGGAACACCTCAACCCCAAACAATTTTTAGGCTTTTGAAAAATCATCAAAAAAACTTTTTAGATATTTTACCATTTTAAATATAATTTATTAACTTTTGATTCTGCATTGCCCCAAATAAGGAAATTATAATATTGTTCAATTTAATTTAGAAAACCCTAAAATTTTTTAATTCATTAAAAATTTTGAACAAAATAGATTCTCAAGCAGCCTACAATTAAAACTATTATACATTTGACTTTTGAATAAAATAAGAAAAATTAATATTTTGGATATTTACATGTGAAAATCCTAATAAATCAACTAAAGAATTATGACCCAAAAACAACTAAAATCTGTAGTCACAAGAAAGTTGAATTCTAAATTAGATATACTATATATATTAGAACAGATATATCAATGTCTTTGACCTTTATACATAGATATAAACTTAAACATAAATAGACAAATAAAAAACTATGATATATATATATTAAAAAACAGCATGGTTTAGTAACCATACAATAATATATTTCTAAAACAAAAGCAAGACATACAAGCATAGAATATTTAATAACATAATAGGCCTTACCTCGCATACAGAAGTGAAAGCAAAATGGAATGAGTTTGAGAATCACATGAACTTTAAAATTAACATAATTGCATATAATCTTGCCTTATTTCGTTTTTTTTTAAATTTAACTATAAATATAAAATCTACACAAAAACTTTAATTGCTTTAAAGGCGCCTGGCAATATTTATTAAATGATAGAGTTTGATTTTTCTTGGGAAACAATGGGATGAGGTTGTCTTCGAACCCCTTTTTTTATAGCATATAAACGTAGTTTTATAAAAAGAATGTGCAAATTAAAATCAAATTTTAGTTAATAAGCCAATATATGACCGATAGTTACTTATAATTTTGCATGTTTTTGGCGTTAATAAACACGTTTATAAGTTTTAATAGATGTAAAAGCCAATTTTTCAACTTAAAACGTAAAGATACCTTTGGTTTAGGTACAATTATTTATTTATTAAGGCATTTTTTTATTATAAGTATTTTTTTATGGGCTATTTTTAACACAAAGTAAACCACAACGTGCAGTCGTGCAGGTAAAAAAAGTTACATTGCATGGCGGATGATAATCGTAACACTATTTCAAATCTTCTATATCACTAAATAAGTTTAAAATATATTTTAATTATATCTTAAAGAGAAATATGCGTTATTTAATTTAAATATATATATACACTTCTTTTTGTTTTATATATTTTGATTTAAAGCACGTGCAAAGTGAGTTTTTATTTTCGTAAAATTTTAAAAATTCTCAAAATTTTGAAAATTATTTTTTTTCAAATTTTTTTAATTTTTTATTTCAGAAAAGGCATTTTAGAGCACGTGCAAAGTGAGTTTTTATTTTCGCAAAATTTTGAAAATTCTGAAAATTTCAAAAATTTTGTTCTTATAAAATTTTTTATTCAAATAATAGAATTTTATGTGCATATACTAAATTTGGCAACTTTTTAAAAAATTTGCGTTTTATTACAAAAATTTTTTTTTTAATTTTGAAAATTTCACGAAAATAAAAACTCACTTTGCACGTGCCCTCAGGTGCATATATTAAATTTGGCAACTTTTTAAAAAATTGCTTTTTATTACAAAATGTTTTTTTCAAAATTGAAAATTGTACGAAAATAAAAACTCACTTTGCACGTGCCCTATTCAAGAAAATACAATAAAAAAATTAAGATTTAGATTATATTTTAAAATTTAATTATATTCTAAGCAAGACCATAAAAAGTTGCACATAAATGATATTTTAAAATGTTATTTTTACCAATAATAAATTTTAAAAATAAAAAATTTACATGCCATACTATCACTTTTTACGAACACATATTAAAATAAAAAATTATTGTCAAAATTTCTAAATATATATATAAAACAATAAATTTATAAAATAACAATTTTAAAAACTGCTAAAGTTTAATATTAACCCGCGAATGTTAGGGTAAGATATTTGTAACACGAATGCTACAGTGGGGTTCATACGGACCCCTATTTAAACTACTATAAGCTATAATCTTTATTTTTTTTATTATTTTAAAGAAAAATACGTGTTCTTTTATTATAAACTAATATATGTTATCATTAATGAATATTGCAAATTTTGTTTGAGGCAAAGTAAAAAAAACTGAAAATTTAAATTTTTTTATTTTTTTGTATTACATTAAAATCTTGTCAATAGATTAAATGATTTTATATTATTAATTAAATTGTGTTCTAGGTCGGATTGAACATTTTGTAAAAAATTCATGGAAAATAATATTATGAAATGAAAATTATTTTTGTCTATTATCTACTTCAAAAACTAATTTTATAAAGAAACAAAAATATATTTTGTTATACAATACAAACATTATATCTACTTAATATGTCAAACTATTATGGAACAATGCCTAAAAAATAACTTGCAATTTTTTAGTTTAAATTTACATTGAGGCAATATCATGGGTTTTAACATTGAATTGAGAGTGTGGGGTCCAGACCCCAATAGAATTTTTAATGAACGAGTCATTAGAATTAGACCAAAATTTACTAGTTTTGTTTATTATGTATTAAAAAAAAGTCACAAAAATTTGACCCATAATATATAATATTTTTGAAGATATTCAAAATTTAAGTGTGCTGGGGTCGATAGCGGGTTTAATTTTATTATTCTCTTCCATCCAAAAGTTTTAGTTTTTTGCTAAATTTTTTTAAAAAAAAATTCTGCATAAAGTCCCACATTAACATTTTGATCTGACCAGTTGTATTTAATTATATATCTTCCATAAATTTAAAATTAGTGTATTGATATACCGAGGGAATCTTTTTGCTAAATGATTTGTGATTTCATGCAATATCAGGCCTATATTACAATACCCCAATCCATTATTTTGCCATGATGTTTCCCACGTCTACTTTATTTTTTACCCCCTGTCCCCTAAGAAAAAATGTGGTTACGTCTCTGTAAATCATGCAAACATATAAAAAGGTCTTAAAATATTTTGTAAAAAGTCATATAATGTGGTAATTGGGTAGGCTGATATCACTTTAAATTAATAGTTTAAAATACACTAATTTTATTGATTTTTTTTATATATGGATTAAAAAACATTGAACATAAATACATATGAAATTTAAAAAATTTTTAAGACTTTTTAGATTAAATGTTTAATCAATATGGTTTGGAAAGAACTTTTATTTGTTAAAAATTTTTAATAATATCGTAGCCGGGTGGTTAAATATCCCAAATTTTTATCTTTTATTAAATCCAATATAAAATTCAAATAAATTAATCCACAACTTTTATTGAATAAAAAATAATAAATATTATAATTTTCAATAATTAATTATTATATTAAAATACATCTATATATACTAAAAAAAAATAAATAATAATAAATCTTTTTGTGCATATATAAAAGAAAAAGGAAGCAGGGAGTTAAAGGTTGTAATATCAGATATTTTATTAATGCAATTATTATTATATTAAGTAATGAACCGGCAGGTTCCAACACCTTACCGCTTACCCAAAAAATTAAAAAATAAAAAAAAATATTATTATTAAAAAAAATATATTATTATTATTATTATAATGAAAAAGTAAGTAATCCGATTTACCATAACTTTAGAACCAAGCATAAAAAAAAAAATAAGTCGGTGTGTTTTTTTTTATTTTTTTAATTGAAATCGCTCTCATCAATAACTAACGCTCCCAGATCTTGGAGCCATGTTCTTGCAGTTTTATCTTCCTTTCCATCGGTATTTTGGAGTGGAGTGCTTTTATTAGTTTTCACTACCATTGCAGCCTTATCTATTGGTTGAGCCAGATTTATCGTTGGTTGAGTTAGTCCTGGCTGTTCCTCCAATTCCTCACATTTCCTTTTCTTGTTCTTCGGCTCTTGCCATTTCTCTAATAAATCTTGCATCTTGTTTAGCAAGGTCCTCTCTGACGGTTTGTTATTAAAGTCTACCCATGTAATATCCGGAATCTCCACCACGTTGAGGAATTTATTAGGATGTTGTTGGAGGATGTGTGCAGGTGGTGCCTTTCGAACAAGCACCGCCTCACCCAGAGTCTCTAATGTGGTACGTTTTACTAGTAGGATTTTCATAGTATTATTTACAAAAAATTATAAAAGTTGTAATTAAAAAATTAAGTAAAAATGTATTATATTAAACCAAAACACAAAAAAAAAATTTTAATTGATGCTAGTTGATAAAAAAAAATTTTGTTATTTTTGTGATATATGATCAAAGTTATTTGATAAGCCGGGAGATTCGTTATCTTGAGTTAATCTGGAATTTGTTAACAAAAATAATAATTATCTCCGGTGTAATATTAACGGTAAAAATGATGGATTTATGATCGTTTCCGAGTTCACTAATTTGTATGATTTTTCAGTCGGCTTGTCTTTGACTTTAGCCTTTGGTTGCCAGTGAAGAACCACAACAAATGTTGTTTGTTGAAGACTAACTAATTAATCGTTAGTCCAGTAAAAATACTATTTTCATGTGATATTGTAACTACTCCTTTGATCTTCACCTTCCGTTTTTCTTTATGCTTAATATGACATTTAAATCACTTGGTGTCAATCATAAAAATTTTTTTTCCATCGCATAATTGTTTTACCAAGAGAATCAGTGCAAGTACCGGCAGCGCCAGACCTTTGTACGTTTAATTGTGAACTATAAAATTGTTAAAGAAGATATTGCAATTAAAAACTTCGTTGGTTTAAATCTTTATAGCAAACGTAAATTGCTGTAGGCAATATTAATTTAATCTAAACGAAATTTTTTTTTTATTTTTATATAATAGTCAAATTTAGGCTTGCCATTTTGCTTAAAAATTTAAGAATTATAGCTGAAATTTTCCCATCATATACATAGGAAAACTTTGGATAAAAAGCTTCATATTTGGGTGGTCTTGACCACAGTGTCAATTCTATGAATTTTTTTTTTAAAACGCGGAAAAGTTAGGTTAGCTGTAGCGTTGTAAATTATTTCCTTATTATATATATATTTTTTTTTTGGTTTTGAAGGTTAATACGGAAGACTTCTCTAAGATTGTACGTACCGTAAGTTTTTTTTTTATTTATTTATGCATTAAGTCGACTAATCTTTGGTACATTATTAACAGTTTCCTTGGGTAACTTTCTTAATTTTATCTGATTTGACGCCCGTAACACAAGCTCACCACTGTCGAGTAGGATCATATGCGATCCTTTGTGAGTTTGGGAAATTATTTTACCTGGTAAAAATTTTTCTCGATTTGAACCGGGGTTAAATGCCCAAACTAGTTCGTCTATTTCATATTTCTGAATATATTCTTTTTTTATATTTTTATTTATCGCTACATTAATAGGTAGTTTTATATTGCGGCCTAAGAATTTTTTAGCCGATGCTGTTTGATTCCTGTACATTTGTGTTAACCAAAGGGTTTCTTGTGTCGTACCTAATTTATGGCACCAACTTTTTACCAAGCCAACCATTCGCTCCGCAAGACCGTTGGCTTGTGGGTAATAGGGGGGAATTATTATATGTTCTATTTCCCAATTGTTACAAAAGATTTCTAATTCGCTGCTTTTGAAAGCAGGACCTCCGTCGGTTACAATTATTGATGGTAAACCATAACGGCTACATACAATTTTTAATGATATTGTCACCACGAGTGACGTTAATTTACTAGTCCAAAAAATTTCTAGCCAGTTTGAATAGGCGTCAACAATTATTAAAAATTTATGCTTGTTCCATTCTCCAATCTAAATGTATGCGATCCCAGGGACCTCTTGCTTTTTCCCAACGGGTATATTGTTTTACCTTAGGCATGGGTGCCATTTTATTACAATCTACACATGCACGCATAAAATTGTTTAAATCTTTGTTTATACCGGGCCACCAAAGATACTGACGGGCCAATTTCTTCATGGCATTGAGGCCTTGATGGCCGCCATGTAATAGTAGAATTACTTCTTGTCGTAAACTACTAGGAATTATTATACGATTTTGGCGTTTAAGTGTTTCGCCATCCCAATTTAGTTCTAAATTAATGCGTTTGTAATCTGAATCCTGAAGATCCCAATTTTGATTTTCTGTTATAGTTTTTATTACTCTAATTAATTGGGTATCTTTTTGTGTATATTCACACAGTTTTTTGATAGTTACAGGTAGGTAGTAAGATTTTTACATTATTTATACCTATTTTAGGTGTAGCGCAATTGATACCTTGTGTGTTTTCTTCAGGTGTTAGCCTGGATAAAATATCAGCCAAATTATTCTCCTTACCCGGGCGATATACTATTTTTATATCAAAACCGCTAACTGTTACCAGAAATCTTTGTAATCTGTTAGACATCATTAGTTCCTGATGTTTTTTGTTAAATAAGCCAATTAATGGTTTGTGGTCAGTAAATACTAAAACTTGTTGATTTGCTATATAATTTCGACATTTAGTTAGTCCAAAAATAACAGCGAGAGCTTCACGTTCAATTACAGAAAATCTTGTTTCTGCTATTTGTAACCGTCTTGAAAAATAAAAGACCGGTTTTTCAACATTTTCTTGGAGTTGTAACATAACTCCACCGATTCCGTACAAGGAAGCATCGACCGCTAATATTACCGGTTTAGCCTTATCATAGCACATTAATATAGGTTTATTCATTAGTGCCTGCTTTAAATGCATAAAATTCTTTTGATGTTGCTCCGTCCAAATATATGGTTGACCTTTCTTTGTTAAATCATTTAATATCGCTGTGATCTCACCACAATGCGGTATATATTTTCGATAATAACTAATTACACCCAAAAATGATTTGAGTTCTTTATTGTCGCGCGGCGGTAATATTTTATTAATTGCGTCAGTTTTATTTTGAATTATTCTAATCTCATTATTACTAATTATATGTCCTAGATATTGTATCTCAGATACTAAAAATTTACTTTTAGATAAATTAGCTTTCAACCCATTTTCTTTAATTCGATCCAAGACCTTTTTTAAAATATATATATGTTCTTCCACTGTTTTCGTGAATCGATAAAGGCCTTTATTGGTATTTAAAACCAATAATTTGCTAGATTCTTCGGTTATTTTTAATTGCCAATATGCATTAGAAAAATCTATTTTAGAAAAGATAACTAGTCCATGTAACTTGGATAGTAAATCTTCTATAACTGGCAGAGGAAACTCTACTGGTATTAACCAGGGATTTAGAGTAACTCTAAAATCAGCACAAAGTCTAATTTTACCATTATCCTTCTCCACAGGAACTAAGGGCGTAGCCCATTCTCCTGCATATAATGTAGGTATCGCTATTCCTAATTGTTCCCAATTTTCTAATTCTTTATTAACTAGCGGTTCAATATCATATCGTAACCTACGGGCTTTGCAGTATTTTGGGACATAATGGTCTTTCAGTTTGATAGATACTTCTACATTTTTTAGTAAGCCAAGCTTTCCATCAAAAATTTCTTTATAAGAACTTATCACCTTTTGGGTATAACCATCTAATGATTCATTATGAAGAACTTTTGCCTCCAAAATTTTATTTTCAATATTTGCCTCAATTTCTTGCGACCTGACCTCTAACAATTTAGAGTTTTTATTTATATTGTCACAATTTTTTATTTTTAACCCTACAGGGTTATTATCCGAGGCTTTACTTGTACCTTAAGCATATTAATGCTATTTCCTACCAAACAATTATCATTGTTATTAAAAACACCCCAAAAGTTATAGTTCGGACCATATTTTTGGATCCAATCCCAACCAAGGATATTTTGATCTGTATTATCAGATATCCATATTTGGTTAACTTTATCATTAATGTTGTTACCGTATTTAACTTCTATAAATTCTTTAAATGGTATTAAAGTACCATCGAACTGATTTGCAAGCAAACTACCCATTTTCACATTTTTATGTTTCCAAAGTTTAGTAAAATCCGACTTACTTATAATGGTGACCGCCGCACCAGTATCGAATAAGAATTCGATTTGTGCGCTTTCTATAATTAGTTTAACTTTCGGACAATGGTCTGATTCTACAAGGGCAGTGTTTAATCTTATATTTTTAGAGACCTTCATGTCCTTATCATATTTATTAATATCTATATTTGTATTTATAGATGTATTATTTTTTGGTTTTTTATATGTATATATATCTTTTTTTGAATTTTTATATAGTTTTTTATCATTTATATCATATATATTATTATTATTGTCTTTGTTAAAATTTACACCATTTGGGTTCACATCATTTTTTAATTCCTGACCCCGGTATTCGGGAAAAAATGTGGGGTCATACAATTTTCCCGATTCCCAAAATTATTATCACTATTAGGTTTTATAACAAATGGACTATTATTGATCCCTTCATTAGTACGACAATTAGTGCCATTATTTGGTATATAACGAGGGTGGTAAAATTTTCTATCATTATTTACTTAGAGTCTTCTATGGTTTTGCCCATAATTATTTAAATTTATATACTTTTGGTTTCTAAACCAACAGGACGATCGTGTATGCCCTAATTTATTACATGTAAAACACCTCATAGGAGACTGTGTTAACTTTTTAACCTTTATGACCAAATCTTTTATATCGGTCGAACCATCTTCTATGGTTGTTTTTTTAATGTCCTTATTGGACAGCTCTTGGCACTTAGTGCATTTTTTCTCTTCAATCGGTTCTAATGAACATGTGGATTTAACGTCCGAGGACGGATATTTATATAAACCATTAGCTTTACCGTTTGTCCACTGCTGCAGAATCAACTGAATCAATTGACGCTGTTCGGCCCCGCGTCGATTTCCAATCATATAACCAAGCACGAACGCAATTATAATCAGTGCTACAATGCATCCAATAATCTCCTTATAATGAATATTTTGACCTGAGTTGTTTGTAGCAGAGAATAAATAAGATATGACAGAATGCATATAAGCCATAATGAATTCCACACTGTCATACGATTTGTTCGAATACGACTGCGCCAGTTATCGTAGCCGGGTGGTTAAATATCCCAAATTTTTATCTTTTATTAAATCCAATATAAAATTCAAATAAATTAATCCACAACTTTTATTGAATAAAAAATAATAAATATTATAATTTTCAATAATTAATTATTATATTAAAATACATCTATATATACTAAAAAAAATAAATAATAATAAATCTTTTTGTGCATATATAAAAGAAAAAGGAAGCAGGGAGTTAAAGGTTGTAATATCAGATATTTTATTAATGCAATTATTATTATATTAAGTAATGAACCGGCAGGTTCCAACAAATAATTTATTGTTGAAATAGAATGTGCATGCCAATTCTAAATTAAATAAACGGGTTTTAAACATTTTTCTTTCACCATCTAAATTATTGGTAAGTTTGATTCATTGGCACTTTTCAAGTCTCTTATTTTTCTAGGCAAATCTATTTTTTCGCTTTTTAATTTACCTTTTTTTTGGAAAAAATAGAACATAGCCATATTAGAATTATCTCATGTAGTCACTTTATTGGGGCCAATGTCCAAAAAAATTGCAACTAGGACAGCAAAGCAAACTATTAGGCATATATAACGTGTTTTGATTCCAAATGTTAAATGCTTAAGATAAATTGATTGATTTCCACTGATTAAAATTTTCTTAAATACAATTC
>JAUIRJ010000386.1:0-18080 GCA_030555515.1 Acutogordius australiensis | reverse complement strand
GTATTTAAGTTTGGAACAGATTCTAGACCCCTTTTATGGGGGAAGGGGAGCACTGCCCTCCCCCCCCCCAATTAAATTTGCCCCCCCCAAATACATAGTAATTTTGTTTGCCTCCCCCAAAAAATTTAATTTGCCCCCCCCCCCCAAAAATTGAATTTGCCCCCCCCCCCAAAATTGAATTTGCCTCCCCCCCCCCCCAAATACGTATAAATTTTATTTTTTCTTCCACATAGTATAATTAAATTTGCTCCGCCAAAAAAATCTAAAAAAAATTATTTTAAATATAACTTATTTTAAAAAGTGTTTTCATTCATCAACACTTCTCATCCGCTAGAGAGATCAAACTAACACAGAAATTATTTCTGTTGTTATTAGATATATAGAAAAATTTGATTTAACAGAAAGCTTTATATTTGTGAAAGCAATTTATAAATCTGATGCCTAAGAAATTTTCTCACTTGTCAACAATATTTTGTTAGAATATAATCTAGAACCAAAGAACCTGATCGCACAATGCTACAATGGGGCGAACGTAATGCCCGGGGATAATGGTGGTGTTCAAGTGTTTCTAAGCAAAATAGTTGGACACCATGTCCCGTATATTTATTGCTTTAACCACCGATTGCTCTTGTGGTAAAAGATTGTCTTGAAATTATAAGTGAAGAGAAAGATTTTTTTGATATTTTTTCTTCCCTTCATAAATTTTTTCAACATGATGCAATCAAGGAAATAAGTGAATGCGGGAATATACCCCGGCTGTTGCCCTATCGGTGGTGTGATCACTACGACGCCATTGTTTTTTTTAAAAAAAAAATACATAAAATATTAAATACTCTTTTAATTAAAAAAAATTTTTTTTATATATCTTCAGGTCACAGGGCCAAAGCAAATTTAATTTTTTATATTTGTCATTTAAAAAATTATTTTATTTATTAAAAATAATTAATGATCAATTTCAATGCAAAACAATTTATGTTTCTAAAACTTTTGATTTAATACACCATTGTTTAGAAATTAAACAATTAAGAAATACAAATACATATGAAGGTTTGTTCAAAAACTGTTTTGATATAATAATACTTTTATAAATGACAGTAATTTATCTATGGATAATACAAAAACTAAAACTAAAGATTTTTCTGATTTTTATTTGTTTTCTACTCATAAGTTTGACAATAATTTAAATATTAATGATGAATTAAAAAGTATTTATTGATTTATTTATTGATTCTTTTGATAATAGATTTTTTACCGATAATTTTATTTAGAATCTTTAGATTCCCTTTAGAAATTTGATTATCCTTTTTTTAGATATAAAAAAACAGCCTCTTTTTAAAATAAGTAATATCGATAAAAGAAATTTACGTAGCCAAAATTTTTAATAAGAAAACTTAATAATTACCAAGAATGTGTTACTAATGATTTTGGTAAATTTTTATATGATTAAGATGCGTTTCCTAATCTATTTAACATTTTTTCTAGTTTGTTATTTGGCTCTTCAACGGAGTTTTGAGGCCACATTTTCTTCTTTAAGAAGGATAACACAGGTCAACAAATATCAATGTTAGAAACGTGAATTTTATGAAAGCATAAAAGAATGCATCTCATGATGGCCTAATCTCATATATATTTTTCGTTTTTCTTAGTTTCTTTCGTCTTTGGCTCCTTAGATCCGTCTATAATGAAAAATGACCTTATGACCAAATTCACAGATCTAAATATACCCTAAGAAGAAAAAATTTAAAAATCTTTTTTGCATATAAAATTTCCTTGTAACTTATATTTTTAATCACAAATAATAAAAAATAAATTTTAATTCAGGCTCTTACATCGGCATTTAGATAATATTTTCGCTTCCAAACTTAAATGACACGATATTTTATATTTTTAATGAAAATATTATTTGAAGTTAGAATTTAACAGTTTAAATATGTGAATATGTAAAAATAAAAATTTTAATTTTTTTTTGTTTTTGAATCTTTTTTGATTTTTTGACCTTTTTTATAATATTTTCAATGTTTATAACTGACTAACTAAGTTTGATTAGGGAAAACAGTAAACGGATTTGAGATACCCTAAGATGGCAGGTATGATCTCTGTAGTTAACTTATAACTCTCAAAAAATTTTTGACCTGTGTAATAACTTCTAGTAGGGCAAGTGACCTGCGTAAAGGTGATTTGGTTCTTTTAGGACACGAAAAATTATTAACTAGGGCGTTGATTTTTGTCGTGATCACGAGAAAAGTTTATATTTATTAAAAAATATTGATTTTTTTAGTTTTTCAAATTCTTATATAAAAGTTAGAAATTTGCAAAATATATTTTAATCACAAAAAATAGTATTGTTAGTGGCGCCGGTAATCGGTGCCACACCATAGATTATCATATTATTGGATTATATTTTATGTTGCATTTATATGAATAAAAGAATTTTACTTGTGAATAAATATTTTAATATTTAATAAGTTGTATAGTCGAAATAAATAAGGGCAGTTAAGCTAAGAGTATTACAACATACTTTTTTTGGCGCTGCGAGGCGACCTATTCTACAGCGGATTCAAAATAAAATTCCCATTGGACCATTTAAAGATTAGTAAGTTAAAGGATTTTAATTTGTTGAAACGAATATTTAAAAATAAAAATAAAAAGTTTTAGCGAAAAATTGTTGATTTTTTTTGGAAATTTGACAAAAAAAAATTAAAAATTTATTTTTGGATGCAATGGGCTTTAATTTCAACCCTCCTCATCCTTATATACTTATTCTATTGGATATATTCGATTCGGGGAGTTCGAATATTTTTGATTCGAATGCTCTTAGATACGCTATAGGCATCTTAGGACCGATGATTGCTCTGATTCTTGGATATAAATTCGGAAAGCGAACAGTACAGGTACATTGTATGAGGGAAAGGTAAAACAATTTGGGGCGGTTACTAGAAAAATTAGTGATTTTAGCTAATGTGACTAAAAATGAGGATTCTACCACGACATTAGAACGTGGGAATCCTGGAGAAAAGATAAACTCCGAAAATTTAGACGCTACCTTAATGGTAAAGTCTATTAATATTCGAGAAAAAGAATTAAAAAGTATACCACACGCAAGACAGGATTTACCTGTTAATTATAAAAGACGGCCACTATCTTGTGCTTATTGTAGCGATCTCCATTATAAGTCGAAATCAATTGAATAATTTATGTCCAGGTATAGAAACGACTAAAAAAGAGCTAGTGGCTAATCAGTTCGATGGAAGTAAAATAGCTTTCACTGAATTTATTGAGGTTATATTACCTCATAATAATATTGTTTGTCGTTTCTGGATTTCAGAGGGCATGCAAAACATATTAGGGTGGGATATAATTCAAACTCTAGGGCCCGATAATAATTATTGGGACATTTTTCAAGAACCGACCCTATTAAAGGATGATAAAGAATCATTGTATGTTAAAGATTATATGATAATTAAGAATTGTACAAAAGCTTTTCGGGATGATATTGACAAAATTTTAAATAAATATGATACTATTTTTGACGGTACCTTAGGATGTTTGAAAGGTATTGAGGTCGACATAAAATTAAAGGATAATTACAATCCAAAATTTTGCAAGTCGCGTCGAGTGCGAAAAACTAATCTAGAAGAAGAAGTGGTTAACGAAGGAACGGAATTGCCTATCTCATTAATGCCAATTTTTGCAACCTTTGAGCAGGTAAATAAAGCTGCGGCGGAAGATGATAAATGGCTGGGAATCAAGGAAAGTGTAATTGGCGAAAAGCCATGGGATCTGGCAGATAATGTCTATGAGAGGCTACAAGCCGAACTACATTTTAAAGGAACAAATTTATCGAGAGGAAATAGGCTCGTTGTTCCTGAAATGTTGCGACAAAATGTCTTAAAAACCTTACATGCCGGGCATCAAGGGGAAAGCTATATGAAACTTTTAGCTAGACGTCACGTTTGGTGGCCGGGAATTAATGACAGTATTAAAGTTACCCTTAGGTCTTGCAAAGCTTGTCAACAAAATTCGGCCTTACCAAGGGCTAATAAAAAATCAAAATGGGAACAAATAACCATCCCTTGGAGCCGGGTACATTTAGATTTTGGAGAATATAATAAAAAAAGATTTTTAGTAGCGGTCGATGCTTGTTCAAGTTATATTGAAATTGCTTGGACACAGGCCTTAACCTCCGCAGTACTCATAAAAAATATCAAACGCTGGTGTGGAATGTACGGCATTCCAAAAACCCTTGTTTCCGACCGAGGCCCTGCGTTTATTTCAAAAGAATTTCAAAAATTCTGTGAAGAATGGGGTATAAGGTCCATTTTAGTTCCTCCGTATCATCCCCAATCAAATGGATTGGCGGAGCGAGCTGTAGGCATTATTAAAACTTGGTTAAACAAAGAAAAAAATGGCGAAAGTGAATTTTGGTTACTAAGATTATACCATAATGATGTGCCTAAAAACAAAAGTATAATGGAAAAATTTTTCGGTAGACAGGCTAGAACACCTCTTAGTTTTTTGAACGAGGAGAAAGAAGGCCTTTATAATACTAAAGCGGGAAAAAGGAAAGAAGGAGATTTAGTGCGGGCTTACATGCCTAATAAAACATTTGTGCCGGGGGAGGTAATTAATGAAAATCCCCGAGGCCAATATGAGATAAAAATAAAAGAGGGAAATCTGGTAAGGCATGCTGACCATTTAAAGGCACGTGCTTAAATACATTATATTTAATACAGTCTGTTTTAGCACCTTCTCATTTTTATCTTCGTATAATACTGCCTAAATTCGCTATATTCGATAGCCAGTTAATTTTGATACTTTCTCATGTTTATCTTTGTATGATACCGCCTAAATTCGCTATATTCGATAATCAGTTAATCGTTTTAACACGTTTTTCATTCGATATTAACATTGTTTTAGTAGAAATTAATGCTATGCTAGATAGAATCCATTAGTGAGTTAGCTGTTGCAATGATTTAGATGGGTACATTAACACCATTAATTAGATGTTTCCAGTAACCCCAATTAATTAGATGTTTCTGTAAAGTATAGGAATATCGATTTTAAAAAAAAAAGTAAAGTAAATTTTTTGTTCAAACAGAAATTAGTAATTTTTATAATTTTTTTTCAAAAGAGTAAGAAAGTAAAAAAAAAGTATTTAAGTTTTTGTTTTTGGTAAAAAAAAAGCTAACCTAGATAGAATAAATTTGAACAAGAAAATTTTTAGCCAAAAAAAATAAAATTATCAGAAAAAGCATAGATAAAAAATAGTTATTTACCTAAAAAAAAATATTCTTATGGAAATTTATAGCGAGAAACTATTAGGAAAAAAAAATGATATAGTAAATTAAATGTTCTGATCTTTAAAAAATGAAGCCAGTACTGCTGATTGTGACATTCTCTTATTTCGGGATATATAATTCGATTATTCCAGAAAACCTTAAATCAGGTATGCAGCAACGAGATATAATAAATTGGACACAATATTCTCAGCGACCTTACATAATGCGATGTAAGCCTAAAGGACTGCCTCCCGACGCCAAAGCTGTCAATATCGATCTCATGGAATATCAAGATCTCAATGGACAAATGGTACCCAAATATTATTCCATTGCTAATAATGTTTCAAACGACGGTTATTTTCAAATCGCACCGTGGATGGTGGCCAATAGACCACACGATATCAAGGTTGGGGCTTTGAGTACCCCGATACGCAAGAGGGAGGATGAAATTGAAGTTCGTAATGTATTTGCCCTGTGGTCCGATATACACTCATCAGGCTCATTCTCCAAAAACGAAAAGATGACTGCCGAGAACGCGAAACGAGTGGGATGTGCAAACAAGCGTTAGCCGACGAGAACAAATAACCCTGGATTCACAATCGACTTGCCCATGCCATTAAAGAAAAAATTTATTTACAGATGTGCACGGTAATCATATATTGGCTTCCATTCCATAAATTTTTTTTGGGAAAGCTTGGAAAGATAAAAGTAAATTAGATTATATTTTTGATAAAGTTTAAAAAGAAAATTAAGATAAAGATAAATGAAATTATTAATTTGTGAGAATTAAGTTAAAAAGAAATTAAGCTAAAGGGTGGTGGTCAAGTCTCAAATAAAGATATTTTAATTGACAGATTGGGTTATTAATTGGTAGGTAGGTCTAAAAAGTTAAAAAAAATTAAAGAACAGTTAGGCTGGATGAATTGGGTTAAAATTTGTATGGCCTAAGCCGTCATTTTACTCATTAAAAACATCCATAAAAAAAATAAGGAATAAGTTAGAGGCGTGGTTATGTTTTGTCCAAATTAAAAATTTTTAATTTAGGATGGCTGCCAAATTAAAATGAAATTTTTAATTTAGGATAGCTGAAATGAAAATGCTTAAAGCATACATAAATAACCACTCATATAGGTAAAAGTAAAAAGATGGAAATTTTAGGTAAACTAAAATTATTTCGATTAACTTTTAGGCCGGGTTGAAAAAACAGATAAAAGTGTAACCCAGTAATTAAAATTTAAGAAGAAAGAGACCACCAGAGATTAGGATCACAAAAATGAAAGTAAGAAAAAGGGGTTTAAAATAGTTGTGAGTAACTAAAAATAAAAATAAAAAAAAGGTTAAGTCTAAGAAATAAGGGTTTATAAAAAAAAGGGACTTGAATAATAAGAAGTAAAAAAGAGGTTTAAGTTATTAGGATTAAATAAAAAAAAAGTTAAGTTTATCTAAAAAGAATTTCTTTTTTTTAGGAAGCCAATGGAGGTGTCGTGATCACGAGAAAAGTTTATATTTATTAAAAAATATTGATTTTTTTAGTTTTTCAAATTCTTATATAAAAGTTAGAAATTTGCAAAATATATTTTAATCACAAAAAATAGTATTGTTAGTGGCGCCGGTAATCGGTGCCACACCATAGATTATCATATTATTGGATTATATTTTATGTTGCATTTATATGAATAAAAGAATTTTACTTGTGAATAAATATTTTAATATTTAATAAGTTGTATAGTCGAAATAAATAAGGGCAGTTAAGCTAAGAGTATTACAACAATTTTGTTGAATTTTATAATAATCAAAACAACTTTTAGCATAAAATTGTTAGATTTACAATACACTGCTCATAATCAGCTAATTATTGCTTACTATTTTAAGACATGGTTGCAAATTTTTTTTAAGCGCATTTTACGTTTATGTTCATATTTTATTTAATTTTTTACCCTAATATTAATTACTAGTTATATATAACCAGTGTTTTTTCATATATATTCTTCAAAATTAGCATACTTAGCGTCTCCTACTCCCCAAATTTCAAGGAAGAGCCACCCACCTCGGCAAAATCTTGGGAGTAACTTTATCCCCCCCCCCCCTCCCCACCCAATTTTTTGTCTGATTATAAGCAGTCACTTCAAATCAATTCAATTTTATTTATTATAATGAATCATTATAACGATATAAATGTTTAAAATTATTGATTATTAAGTCATTATCTTATTGCAATAAAATGTCCTCTTAAGATTCTAACAAAAGGAGATTTTGTAAAAACATATCTCCCATTTTGTTACAAAGAGAAGTTTTAATTAATTTTATCTTGCTTATTGATCTCTCAGCGCTACAGCTGGAGATCGTTATTGTGAGCAAGATTTTATATATTTTTTTAAGGTTTTCAAAACTGTTGTATGTTTTATTTAAAGCCTTATAAGGTAGTAAAAAATTGTCATTTGAACTTAACAAGTTTTCATCATCATCCTCATCACTTTTTTCGTCGCCCTCCGGATAGTTACAGAAACTCTCTGGAGTATTTTTTGATTCTAGAATTTAAAAAAATATTCACCATTCAAATATTGGGTAGAAATGATTCCATCTATTAAAGCTTGGCGGAAAAACAAAAAAAATTTTATTTCTTCAGAAATCAAATAAGGGTCAAGGTCGTAAAAAGCACATATCTCGTTTATATTTTCCACATTTACTTCATTGTATTTTTATTAATGAAGCTTAGGTAAAATAAGAGACTCCTTTATAAAATTGTTAATTATCGTCATTAAATATTTCGTGAAATTGCATCTAAAATCCAAAGCTTTATATATTTTTTTACCTTATGATTAAGTCCACTTTGCCGCGTTTTTGTTTTAAACTAAAAAACATTGTTTTCCTTACAAAATTTAGAGGTAGCCTCAATGATTATTTCAAATTTTTCTTGATCTGCATTTTAATATTATAATACAAAATTCGTAATTTATTCAAATTCCCCCCATAACTACACCTACCCCCTCGACCGATTTTTTGGAACCGCTTGATTCCTACTCCCCCCCCCCCCCTCCCGGAGTAGGAGACACTGAGCATACTTATACAATTTGTTTTCATGATAATCAATCTATCCAAATTTTTATATATTTTTATCATTCTATATCATATTTTTAATTTTCATGCGCATTGATACCAAATGATAAAATTATACTTAATTAATTTCCAAATCTATCCTTTTAAGCAATGATTTTAGTGAAAACAAATAATTTTAATTCACATATCCAATTTATATACGCAATCATTTTTTTTTATTTTATGAATAAAAAAAATTCCCCCCCCCCCACGAGTTTTTTTGCCCCCCCCCCCTCCTTTCAAAGTGGAAAAGCTAAGATCGGGCCTGACGAAATATTTTGTATTATATAAATGCCGCACCCCATGATGGCCTAATCTCATTTTTAGTTTTTATTCGTGTCTGCCCTCTACAACGAAAAACGGCCTTTTTCGACCAAATTGACAGATCTAAATATACCCTGAAAAGAAAGTTTAAATGTCTTTTTTGCATATAAAAATTCCTTGTAACTTATATAATCACAAATAATGAGGAAATTATATTAATATATCAAGCTCTTACATCGGGATATAGATAATAAAAAATATTTCGCTTTCAAACCAGGCCCGATTCCAGCTTTTCCACTGGGGGGGGGGGGGCAAAAAATTTCTGCCCCCCCTCCCCACGAGTTTTTTTTTCCCCCCCCCCCCACGAGTTTTTTTTGCCCCCCCCCCCCCCCAAAAGTGGAAAAGCTAGAATCGGGCCTGGTTTGAAAGCGAAATATTTTTTATTATCTAAATGCCGATGTAAGAGCTTGATATATTAATATAATTTCCTCATTATTTGTAATTATATAAGTTACAAGGAATTTTATATGCAAAAAAGACATTTAAACTTTCTTTTTAGAGTATATTTAGATCTGTCAATTCGGTCAAAAAAGGCCGTTTTTCGTTATAGAGGGCAGACACGAATAAAAACTAAACAATATATATGAGATTAGGTCATCATGGGGTGCGTTCTTTTATGTTTTTATACGTTTCTGACATTTATATTTGCTGACCTGTTTAACATATACATGACAATTAAAAGGTCTGGTTTAAAGTTTATTAATAATTTAAAAAATAATTTTAAAATTTAATTATCAATCAGGCCTAAATTTTTAGATCTAAAAAAAAGAGTAGAGCTTAAAATTAGGAATATTATTAAGGACTTTTTTAACAACCTTAAAACTCAAAAAACGATAAATGTTGTTTTCCTTTAGATTTAGAAAATTAGATTGAGGTACGGTATATTGTATTTAAAGCAGGCATGATTTGTGATAATCAAGACCTAATAAAACTACACACATAGAAATATGTCGTAAAAATCAAAAAACTAAACTTTACAACGAATATCAAAAACTGATAAACAACGGTTTTGAAAAATAGTTTGACTTGACATATATATTGTAAAACTATTTGCAAATATTGATGTTCTAAAAAAACTAAAGTTAAATCTTTAAAAAAAATTTTTATAAGATTGCGTCAATTTTTTTATTTTACACAAGTCAACAAATGTCAATGTCACAAAAAACGTTTATAAAAACATAATAAATTCCATCCATGATAGCCTTATCTCAAATATATTTCCGTTTTTTTAGTTTCTTCCACGACTCTTTAGTCCTTCCATAACGAAAAATGGTTTTTGATTGACAGATCCTAATATAATTTTAAAAATCTACCATATAAAAATCTTTTTTAACATAAATTCATCACATAAAAATAAGAAATAAATTTAAATTATATATTAAGCTTTTACATCAGCATTTAAATAATACAAAAATGCATCCAAACTTAATTACGATATTTTTAAATATTGAAGTTTAAATTTAACAGTTTAGCTGTTGTGAATGTGCAAAAAAGTTTCAATTTATTTTTGTTAAATTTTTTTTGTTTTTGACATTTTTTCTAAAATTTTAAATATTTGTAGCTGACTAACTAAGTTTTATTAGAAAAAACGGCAAACAATTTTGAAATTCTCTTAGATGGCAGGTTTGATCTTCGTAGTTAACTCCTCTCAAAAATTTGTTGACCTGTGTTATAAAATACATTACAAAGTTTAAATCTAATTTTATAACTTGTAATTCAGCATATTTAGTTGTTGGGTCTTGAGTCAGTGTTCTTTTGGCACCTTTAAAAATTGTTTACACAAAAATAAATCTGACTGGTGTTGAAAAGAAAAAAAAGTGAAGGCCTGGAATTAGCATAACAATATTGCCTAATTTAAGTCTGATTTAAAAAATTTTAAAAGTCCTTTGACTTGTAATTATTAGGCAAAAATTTTACAATTTGCATTCAATTGTTTGGCAACATCTCAACAAATTTCTGAGATAGGAAACCAGATTTGCTATCTTAGAGATTTTCAAAATAAATCGCCTTTTTTCTAAAGTCAACAAATATCAATGTAGAAACGGGAATTTTATGAAAACATAAAAGAATGCATCCCCATGATAGCCTAATCTCATATATACTTTTCGTTTTTCTTAGTTTCTTCCGTCTTTGGCTCCTTAGATCCATCTATAACGAAAAATGGGCTTTTTTGACCAATTTGACAGTCTAAAAATCTTTTTTGCAAAAATCTCTTGTAAATTATATTTATATTCACAAATAATGAAAAATAAATTTTATTTATTTATTAAGCTTTTACATCGGCATTTAGATAATTCAAAATATTTCGCCATACTTAAACACGACACTCTATATTATCGGTTTTTTATGTAAATGTTATTAGAAGCTTGAAGTTAACAGTTTAACTATTGTTAATATGTAAAAATAAAATTTCAATTTATTTTTGTTTTTAAATCTTTTTTGTTTTTTTGACCTTTTGTCTAAATTTTTCAATGTTTATACCTGATTAACTAAGTTTGATTAGAAAAAACGGTAAACGAATTTGATATTCCCTAAGATGGCAGGTTTGATCTCTGTATTTAACTCATAACTCTCAAAAAATTGTTGACAAGCCAAAAAACACATCAAAAATTTATGAAAATGGTTAACGAAAAACTTTGAAAAAAATATTCATCTATGTAAAACAGCTTAAATGTTTATTCAAACTATACACAAAATATTTTTATTTCAAAACAATCGTCTCCAAATTAGGGTGCCATATTGTCCATATAACGTAAATGTTAATGTGAGAGCTTTATACTTAAAATAAACGTCATAAATAACAAAAAATTACAGGGGATTTATTTTTTAATTTTTTTTCTATATTTATCAAAATAGAAGAGTTCTATTCTACGTTCTTAATAAACAAATTTAAATATGATTAAATTTAAAAATAACTGCGATAAATAGATATAAATTTTTGATCAATTAAATTAATTGATCACGTTGCTTTTAATGTGTCTTGACTCTAGATGTCAAATGGTCAAACTTTGGAAATTAAAAATTAATTCGAGGTTAGCATGATATAGTCGCTCTGGTAAATGTCTATCTGAACAAAATTAGAAGGCCGGAAAAATTTTATCTAGGTAGTTATGAGAAATACTTTGCCACAACTCATATGTATTGTTTTCTGAAGTTTTTTTCCCCTATCCGGGTATTTCCAAGTTTATTAAGGAAAATACCATTTTTGATCATGCCAACTCAACAAGTCTTAAGAGCAAAATTTTAAGATATTTTTTATATTGAAATTATTTGTAACTTATATTTTTTCTAAAAATTATAAGTATATCGAGCCTTAAACAATCAAATTATACAGAATATTTGGCACCCCAATTATAATAGGACACAAAATGTTGATTAATTTTTCTGTTATTTTAATTTTTATGTTTACGGAAAATTTACCAAGTTTATTTAAACGGTAAACGGATTTAAAAATCCCTAAGTTGGCAGGTTTGGTCTTTGTAATTAGCAAAAAACTCTTCAAAATTTTTGACCTGTGTTATAATTAATCGTAAGGTTAAATTAAATGATAAAGACAAATACTTTATTTATCAGAATGTAATTTTAAAATTTGGTTGTCAGATTAGGCAGGCCTAAGACGGCCCAACTTTTTCTAGGAGTTTGTTGCAGGTGTAACGTAGGTGATTTATAAAATAAGTAATCGAAAGAAAAAATTCAAAGCCTTTTTTGTCTTATATTAATTTTTTACATGCAAACAATGTCATAATTTTAAATTGGCCGTTTATTGGTTGACCTGTTACTAACCCAGGTCCAAATATATATTTTATGGTTAAAAAATTCATGAAAAAATAAAAGCATGCATTCCATGATGGTAGTCATCTATGTTTTTAGTTTATCTTAGATTCTCCCGCCTTCGACTCCTTAGATCCGTCATATTTAAAAAATGGCCTTTTTTTACCCACATAAAATTTCCTCGCACCTTATATTTATTAACTCAAATGTTGAGAAGCTCTTACATCAGCTTTTATTAATACAAATATTTAGCAAACAAACGACACAATATATTATCAAGTTTTAATAAAAATTTATATTGGAATTTTGAATTTAACAATTTAGCTGTTGTAAATATGCAATATAAAAATTAATCAGTTTTTGTTTTTTTATGACATTTTTTCTTTTCAATCTAGCTGCCTAATTGAGTTTGGTCAGAACAAAAAGTAAACGGATTCGAAAATCCTTAAGATGGCAAATTTGATCTCTGTACTTATCTAATAACTCTCAAAAAGTTATTGACTAATATTACTAATTCTTTAAGTTGCCCAACAAACTAGTTAATTTTAATTTTGTCCTCACGTTGACAACAACACCTAGGTCTGTATTAATGGGAGGTGCGTAAGTGATGAGAATACCAACAGAATCAAGCCAGGAAGATTGTCGGAATGGCGTCAAATTGGGCATTGTTTTGGGGCATTGGGCGAACTTAAGTTCGAGAAGCGTGATTGCGCAAGATAGTTTGATATTTTTTATATTTTTTTTGTACAATTTTATATTCTTTTTTAAACTTGCCTTATAAGGGCTGTAAATATAAACTTTTTCGGGCAGAGCTTTTTTTGTGGCCAAGCCCCACTACGTTAAATAAAATGCACCTACTACTATGTTATAGATTTTAATATAGGACCTTTTTATTCTTTTCAATTTAAGGAGTCACATCTTTGATACAAAAGATTCCGACATAAGTTTACTACTTTAAATAAAAAATTTAAGTCTTATATAGTTACATTGGCCTACCGATAGGGGAGGGGGAGGGGGTGGATGGAATTAAAATTACAATCCCCCTCCTCCCCCTCCCTCCCCTCTTGCTAAAAAATACCTTGTGAAAAGTTTGAAAAAGCAATAAAAATTTGGCCTCTTAATATCCTATCGCTGGGCACGACTGTGTGTTGCAGAATGTTTTTTTGCAATTGGGTATAATGGTCATATTGGCTCCGAAATTCTTTAACACAGAAAAAATGTTTGCTAACTAGATACGATAATATTATCAGCATATTGTATTATTTTGGAAAATAGGAATTGTAATTCCAAAGTGTATGTGAAAACTTTTAAATGTAGAAACCTTATATTTAAACAGACACTTATACCAAAAAGTATTAAAAAGGGAAATAAAATTGTTTTTTGGAATGGAATTTGATAAAATACATCAAGATATCTCACGTCTACTTTTTTTCGTGTATTTTCTTTGTTACTACACAGGTCAACAAATTTCAATGTTACCAAAAATTTATGTAAACATAAAAGCTTGCATCTCCGTTGACCTTATTTAAATATTTTCGGTTTTTCTTAGTTTCTTCTGTTAGATCCGTAAATATTAAAATAATAGCCTTTTAAACAGATTATGCGACCTCGAGAACACTAAAAAAAATTTAAAGATCTCTTAATCCCATTTCTGGTTACAACTTATAATTATCATCTTAATCAATGAGAAATACTTTTATGTATATATAGCTACATCAGCATTTAGATAATACAGATAATTTCGCGTCCAAACTTAAATACGAAATATATTAACGGTTTTTAAAGAAAATATTTATATTTGAATTTAACAGTTTAACTGAGGTGAATATGCAAAAAAAATCATTATTTTTTGTTTTTAAATCTATTTTTGTTTTTTCCATTTTTCTATAATGTTTAGGGCTGATTAATTAAGTTTGATTTAAACGGTAAGTACTAAAAATATCTAAAATGGATTGATCTCCGTAGCAGCTCATGAATTTGTTGACCTGTGTTATTGGAATAAAATTGCTAATAAATTGTCATTCGAAAAAAACCTTTTCTTTCCCATATGAGCATCGATCAATTCATATTTTTTTCCGAACGAATAGCGTCATCTTTGCCCATTATGTAAAATCAAATTTTAAAGTAATATTGTTTATACTTTAAATATTTAATTAAAGCCAAGGTCAAGGATTGTACCTGGGCCCACCATGCAAAGGAGAGCTAGAACGTATTGGTAAATGCCAAGTAAGTTTTTAATGATAATATTTTATTTTATAAGGGAATTATAATTTATTAGAGAATGTTTAGGACAACTAACATAACATAGTTCTACACAAGTTATATGCCCTTAAGGGTTCCTTGAAAAAATCTGCTTTTTGAAATATCTATTTGTGGGGCAATCTTGGACGTATGTAAGCTTGTTGAGTTTTATACTTAAGTTGAGCCACGTTAAGCCTGGTTAAGAGTTGGATGGCTAACCGCCAACGAATCCCTTAACCGTCCATTTTTTCGAAAACTTGGAGCTTAAAAGCCTACCGGGGTGTGTTAAATATCTCAGAGGCAAAGGTGAGACGGGCTTCTTTTTCAATCAACGACTCTAATTCAGCTAAAAAACTTTAAAATTTTAATGCCCCGACCCACCAGCTTAATATTTTAGTGTGCGTTTTTAAACTTTGAATAAAACATACGCTTTGAAGTACCAAACCAATGAAAGATCGGTAAATTACATCCTATACCAAAAAAGGCGTTAACATCTTTGATGGACAACAATCGTGAATCCAGATTGCTTCTAATTAAACTCTGTCTTCTTCATTTAAAGATTGCTTAGGGCCTGGTAAGACAAATAGGCCTTACAAGATATGCCTGAAGCATTGAAAGCCTAGGCTTATAGCATAGGTTGTAGGCGGGAGAGCTTGCTATTTCATTCGTAGGAAATATAGTCAAAGCCTTAAACGGGTATGACGCCCCTATATGGGGTTGCGGAGGGGTATAAGACAGATCCTATGGTTTTGTTCCATTAATTAATGCAATAAATTAGTTTTAAAGGTAGCCATTATGCAGCAGACAAAGCAGGCTTTCGTGAAAATAAACAAGTCTCACGATTTAAATGTGTTGTAAGGCGGTAAGTAAATTCAGATAGCTTCTACCAAATTTGAAAGGGAGAATATGTATCTATCAGGTAAGAGCGATTTTACCGCCATATACCAATTCTGAGCCCGTTTTATTAAAAAGATCCCTTATCTATTATTGTTGCTGAGTTACAATAAATTCAGGAGTAAGTGTCCCGAATGCAAAAACAACTCAGAGGTTTGTGTTTATTGCTGTTCAGAGAGTTTTTTTGCTCATTCAATACTAAGGGTTAAATGATCTACCATCGTGAGAATTGGGCTAATAGATAAAAATTAATAACTGAAGCTAAAAGATTTAACTTTACATAGAATTAATTAAAAAGTCGGGGCTAAGGATGTCCCTGAAAAGCCTATTAAATTGGGAATCCAAAAAAGCTTACCCTTCTTAGTAACTACTTTTATTACCCAAGTTTTAAACATGTTTGTCTGCGAATTATAAGAACTGAAATAGCGACAAATTTATCAAGGATCTTTATCCATACTTGGTAAAGTCATTTATAAGATATAGTAATACAATTCTAGCAAGGCATTCGAATCACTTAACTATAATATTTGGTTAGCTTGTGTGTGTAAATTTAGGATTTTTATTTTTTTTTAATTAGCTCATCTAATTCAATACATTTTTCTAATGTTTGTGTTTTCGAGGTGGCAAAAAGTGTCACTTTTGTTAATTTTTACATGTTAAAAATTTACGACAAGTTGAGGAGAAGGGTAATGAAACATAGTCAGTATGGAGCAATCTAAGTTGGTTCTGGAAAAAAGGTTTATATATGTATATGTCAGCGCCCAAACGCAATATTCCGCCGGCGGAATATTGTCTGGACTTGACCTCAGCGTCCAAAGCTTATATTCCGCCGGCGGAATATAAATTGGCGTATAGTCAACGACCAAAACGCATTTTCGCCGGCGGAATATTGTCTGGACTTGAGCTCAACGTCCAAAGCTTATATTCCGCCAGAAATTTTTTGCAAAATTTAAGGGGCAAACAGTGAACTTTTTGAAATATTAATTATTAGACGTTTTTGATTTTTATGCTTAGAATATGAAATGTTTAATGAATAGAGGTCATGTTGAATTTAAAATTAGGGTTAAGGGCTAAAATAGTGCTAAAAACTTAAAGATTTAATAATTCATATTTGAACCGGTGTATTTAGAAGCGCTTTAACTTCATATTTGAAAGCGCTTAGATTTTTTAGATACCCACAGAAGTGCGCTAATGTTATAAAAACCGCGTTTTTGTTTTTAAAATTAAGCGAAAGACTCTAAAAAACGCCGAGGTATTTCTGTAATGTACCTGTGACTTTAAATGCACCAAGAATCCTAACTCGCAATAAAGATTCAAATGTAAGCAGGAAAAAACATACTAAGGTGCCTTAAAACGCGTAGGTGATATTGAGAGCACGCAAAAGACTCCTAATATAGTGCAAAAAATGAATTAGGACTGCGCACAGGTGTCGAACTTTTAGGAGCACCAAAATAATAAAAAATTTACAACTTTTAAGATTTATATAAACCTTATTTAACCCTTTGTTAATATTAGGGCATTCCCTACCTAGCTGATCTTTAAAAATGCGATATTGGAATTAATGGAAGGTTTATAAGTTAAATATCTCCGATTTTAGTCCAGTTAACGAACCGGCTTTAAACCTTCCTTAAAATTTTTTGTACCAATTAAGAATTAAAACATTTTAAAAGAATAAAGAAATATGGTTGGATTATTAATTTCAAGTTCAAAGTTTATCTAATATGTATATTATGACAATCTTTTTGGATTCCCAGCCAATATTTGAAAAGACGCCTACTCACATAACTAAAAACTTTTGTTTATTAAAAGGGAACCAATGAAGGCTCAATTTAGGAGTCTTTTGCGTGCTTTCAATATCACCTACGCGTCTTAAGGCACCTTACTATGTTTTTTCCTGCACATTTGAATCTTTATTGCGAGTTAGGATTCTTGGTGCATTTAAAGTCACAGGTACATTACAAAAAATACTCGGCGTTTCTTTGAGTCTTTCGCTTAATTTTAAAAACAAAATTGCGTGGTTTTTATAAAATTAGCGCACTTCTGAGGGTATCTAAAATATCTAAGCGCTTTCAAATGTGCAGTTAAAGCGCTTCTAAATACATCAGTCCAAATATGAATCTTTAAATCTTTAAGTTTTTAGCACTAACTTAGCCCTTAACCCTAATTTTAAATTCAACATGACCTCTATTCATTAAACATTTTATATTCTAAGCATAAAAAATCAAAAACGTCTAATAATCAATATTTCAAAATTAATCACATAAAGTTCACTGTTTGTCCCTTAAATTTTGCAAAAAATGTCCGGCGGAATATAAGCTTTGGACGTTGAGCTCAAGTCCAGACAATACCGGCGAAAATGCGTTTACGTTGACTATACGCCAATTTATATTCCGCCGGCGGAATATAAGCTTTGGACGCTGAGGTCAAGTCCAGACAATATTCCGCCGGCGGAATATTGCGTTTGGGCGCTGACAT
>JAUIRJ010000385.1:0-18086 GCA_030555515.1 Acutogordius australiensis | reverse complement strand
TTTAATAATATTTTAGATGTGTAAAAGCTAAAAAAATAAATACGTAAGGTTTGCTTAAAGAGCTAAATTTGTGTTTTCTCGAATTTATTTCATTCAGTGTCTTGGTAGGCGTTTGATCCCCTTCCTCAATTTCCATATTAATAGCTTCGTTATTTTCTCCGAACGTTGCTGCATCGCTCTGATTTTCAGGTGGTGATATAATTCCCTTCCTTTCTTTTGGCGGATCCTAGCAACGAAAAAATATAAATTATATTTGACAAGCCTTATCCTACGACAAAAAAACCTTTAAATCAAACAATTCCTGACAATTAGAAATATTCTTTGAGTCGGTTTGTATACCTATTTTTTTTAATTCATCAAGCGCATATTTAGTTATTTTAAGGAAGAATAAATATTTTTGCTTATAACACTTATAAATTAAAATAAGTCACGGCCTAAAAATTATTTGAAAGAGACTGCTGCAAAATTAAAAAACGTAGCTTGTTTTATAAAATTGCAAATTTTAAAAAAAACCTTTTCTTTTTAAAAAATTCTATGTATGGTTTAGGTAAAACAAATTTTGTGAGAGCCATTTAAATAAAAAAAAACAAACTTTTTCGTTTGGACTTCTTTTTTGCTTCAATCGGAGTTTGGGGTCCTGAGGTGTGGTGTCTCCACAAATGGAGTCAGAAGGGGAAATGATGGGTAAGGGTGGTAAGGAGTTTGATTTATCTTCTGCATTTATTTAGTACAAATATAAATAAGTATGTAAATTGTAGATAAAAACAGGAGGAAAATTAGCCATAAAATACTAGAAAAAATTGTAGGTAAGTTCTAATCGCTAATTATTATTATTATTATTATATTTAACGTAAAATAAAATTATTTGCCAAGTGATTTTGCAAGGGTTGGTTATAATGTGTACTATAAGAATGTTAGTTAAATTTGTTTATGTTAAATTTTTCAAATTTTACGCTATCAATAATAATAATAAACTATATTAAACTATAAACCCATGCAAATTATTCCTTACGTTAAATAGATAAATGGGTATTGGCACTCAAAATAAAGTCCTCTAAGCCTTTAGCCACAATTATTTAAAAAGCTATGAAACGTCGACATAAGAATAAAAGAATATTGAACGATTATATAAACGTGAAAAAATAAAACATTATAGATTTTTTCCGACTCTTAAAATATGTATACCTGGCTGATCATCAGCTAAAACGACCGGGAGTAGGCTAGAAAGAACACTGTAATCCATCGATTCATCGAGCCCCATAAACGAATTTCCGTTTTGATTCATGGAGCTGGTATTGTTCCCATTACTAATTTTGTTACCGTTGCTATTATGCTCTTGGTGACGGCCACCATTTTCTGTATAAAAAAAAATTAAACATTAAACATATTACATTTTAGGATTAAAGATCACGGACACAAGATTTAACTAAGATCTAAATGAACATTTATATTTCTGTTATTACAAAAATTTCTACGATGGACAAAAAGTATAATTAAAAATAGAAATAAATAAAAAGACTTTTTAAATATTTAATACAATGATCAAAATTTATTATAGGGAGATGATATTTTTAAAAGTAAAAAAGTTAACTATGTATAATAAAAATCGTTCGATAACAGACATTTATTATAATAATTAAAAGTATGAATAAGAAAGGTTTGCATTAAAAACTTATTTAAAGTGTAACGGTAATATAAGTAGTTTTGAATATTTATGGTATTGAAAAAAACATGTAAAAACTTGTTTTTTTTTAATAGGGCAAAAAAAATAAGCAAAATTACTGACGATCTATTTTAATTTTGATGAAGTTTAATGAAAAATAATTAAAAACCTTTTTGCGCATTGGCATTAGAGAAATTGTCATTATTATTCACATTATTACTATTACTATTGCTATAGTTAGATGCAGCGGTGAGTGCGTTAGCGGCTGTGGCAAGGCGCCGAAGATTATTCGGGCTAGACCGGGGCGTCGTCCGAGGTGTCGTGAGGGGTGAGGCAAACAGGTTAAACGTGGTCGGACTGACTATGCCACTCAAATTGATGGGACTGAAGTTGCTGTAGGAAAATACCTAGGTGAAAGAGATGAATAAAATGTATATAAAAGTGAATTAAATATAGAGGGAAATGGCATACATTTGCAAAATAACATAAAAATTATCAATTTATCTCTTCTGTAAACTTAAATAGGAAATTTCCATTAGTTTGAAGTAATGTTTGCGAAATTAGCAAAATCAAATAAGTGGTTCCCTTAACAAAAGTAATTGCAAAATTTACAAAACAGCTGATATTTATAAAAAAAAAAATTGTAATTTGCAAAGATTATATTTATAATATTTATAAAAAAACAAATCAAATGATTGAATATACAATATCTACAAAAAATACCATTTAAAGCTATGGCCAAGTTAATTGAGTTTTTTTTTTCGTAAAACTTTCAAATTAATTTAATTTTGTAACACATTTTTTCAAAAAGTTGCCATTTATTTTTAAGCACATAAAATACTTTTCTGAAATAATAAAAATAAAAAATTTTTAAATTTTCGAATTCGTCAAATTTTACAAAAATAAAAAGCAACTTTGCACGCGGCCTATTGTAAAAAAAATTAGTGACCTGATTAGGGTTAAGACCATTGGCGGCTGCGGCGGCAGCGCCATAAGCCGCCTGGGCCGCAACTGTGGGTTGATGCAAGGGGTGCATAGGGTTGTTGACGACGGCGGCGGCTGCCGCCGCAGATGCGCTCCCAAAAAAGGAAAGCGGATTCAGCATGGCGAGAGAATTGAAATTGTTTTCGAAGTTTCGGGAAAAAGAATCGTAGCCTTAAAAAATGCATAATAAAATCACTATAACTAATCCTTTAAAGAAGTTAAGTGCTTTATCATATCAAAAAAGTCAATTTTCTAGCTTCCTCTAACATTTGAATTATAAAAAAAAGGTGTTAACAGTTTTAGTAAGGGATTGTAGTGTGTAGTGCTAATTAAAAAAAAAATTTGGTAAAACTTATATATACTTAAACAATAGTACAATAAAATCCCAATATGACTGAGTAAACATTAGGTATAATATATTAAAATAATGGCCGTGCCCCTTAACGCTAAAAAAGAATTTTAACAAAGTTGAACAAAAAAATTAAAAAATTTACAAATGCCTATTTTAGAATTTTTTTACTAAGTAGACGGCATATGTAAAAATTTAACTTTTTAGAGGACTGCGAAATTAAATAAAATTTCAAAGAATAAGGCATTTTTTTTTAATAAATTCATTTTTTTTAATAATCTTTAGTGAAAATAAAAGTCGTATTTTTTAAAATCATACTATCGTGCAAATTAAGGTCAGCGTGGAAAGGTGGGGAATGCTCGTCCGTCAGGGGTGGGGACACGTGTTCCGTTTTTATGGTAATTGGGGAACATGTGTAATCACCCTTTGTTTTGCCAGAAGTGTTTGTTATAATGTTTGAGGTAGAAGGCTGATTTTGGGAATTATTGCGATCGGACTAAAATTAATGAAAAATTTCAATTACATTAATTCGAGGAAAAATAGAATGTTTTTAGCGTTAATATATGGCATGTGCATCTATAGAAGAATAATATATCGGTAGATATTTTGTTCTATCCACCTTAGTTTTAAAACAAAATCATGTCAAGTTTTCAAATTTCCGAAAACAAAAGTTCATTAAGAACGTGCCCAAATAAAAGGAATTTCTACAAAATTCATACATTAGTTAAGAAATGCGATTAACAATTTTCTTAGTTGTAACCAGCTATATAATAAGTTGTAAGTTAAAACTGGGATAATGAATTAAATTGTTAATATCTAATAATTTTAGGTATTTAACTGAGAAAAAAAATTACACATGTGTGCAATTGGGAAACAACAAATCTCTACCTGCATATTTTCATTTTGTTGCATATACGGGGGCTGCTGTCTTTGGAGTCCAATGGGATTCGTTGCATTACAACCGGCTTGAATACTATTAGTGGTGCCCTTATTACTCGCCGTATTATTTTGCACTAACCCGGCTGACTGGGGGCCATTATTGTTGGATCGCATGTAGTCGTCCAAGCTTGTCATCGTTTTATCTGAAATAAAATTAAAAATCTAAGCAATATTTTTTCTCTTAAAGAATTATTTATGTAGATCTTGCCTCCTTTTACACTTTTTTTTCTTCTTGTCTTAAATAAAAACTTTATATTTAAAAGTAAAATTAATCTGACAGAGTGATTGAAAAATGAAATTAAATATAAATATAGGATAAGAAATTTTAAAATAAAAACAGACTTTTTGTATTTCTACCTGTTGCCCTTATCGAGCTTGGTTGGCTAGATGCATTTGGATATAGGCCAGAAGAGGCGCCGTCAAATGCTGAAAAGATTTGATGCTGTTTTGTTAGGTATTCTTAAATATTTCAAATATTATAATATTTTGAATATTGGTCAAAGTTAAAAAAAATAAGAACAAAGCTTTAAATAGTGCAATGCTATAATTAGTTCAATAAAAAAAGGCTGTTAATTCTCGAATTCGCAAATAAAGTGAATTTATATTTGAAAAATGTCAAATAAAAAGAAAACGGACAAGTCATTATGCTGTAAACCCGCGTTCTAAATTTTACAAAAAACCTTAATATAATTTTATACCATTATTAATGTTGTTTATAAAGTTAGCATTGGGTCGCCATACTATGTTGCTATTGTTATTAGCATTATTATTGTTATTGGAATTAGCACTATTATTACTACTGCTATTAGTACTACTAATACTATTCCGCACGTTTCCTATGATATCTTCCCCGTTAAGACTGTCCTCAGCCCCTTCCCCTTCTTCTCCCACGGGGCTCCCAATGCCATCGAACAGAGTTGAAGAATCATTCCCATTTCCCAAATATTCGTCAATTATGCTCATGGAGTTTGAGCTACGTTTCTGGCCACGTTTACTACACAACAAAACAAAATTTTTTATAGATTAGAGTTAATATGCTGTAATTTATACAATGATTCTTATCTTGATATGTAAAAACTTTTTTATCATATAAAGTTACACATAGCAAAATTTATATATACTAAATTTAAAAATTCTTCATTTATTCTATATCATTTGGCTGCATTCAAGTATACGCTTTAAAATTATAACAAAAAACAAATGCAAGTATAAATATTCAACTTAATAGAATCCTTTAACCAAAAACATAAATTGTTTTTTAATTTAAATGCAAAATAAAAATTTACACAAAAGGATTGGTTATATATGGGCACGTCCAAAACTTTTGTTTTTTTTAAAAATTGATTTAGTAATAAAAGGTATTTTTTAAAAAAAAAGGTAATACTTTATAAGCACAGAAAATTTTTACATAAAAAGCATGAATTCACTTTTGAAAATTGTCAGAATAATAATTTCAAAAAAACTTATTTTAAACGTGTCCTATATATATAGGAGAATATATAGTATTCAAACTTTTGCTGTGAAGCAGTCGCTTGCTGTTGTTGTAGTAATAATTGCTGATTAGTTGTTTGCATAGTATTCGGATTCACACCTATCATACCTGGGTTATTGCCATTTATTTGTTGCGACATACTTCCCATGGTAAGAGTTGACTTGGGAGTTTGCAGTTGTGCGTTTGTATTGCCACTATTGCTATTCAAGTTTAATAGACCATTATTCATATTGTAAGGGTTATTATTATTATTGCCTAATGTGGGTGGGACTCTTATAGCTTGACTATTACTGCCGCTCGCATTAATGTTTGCGTTATTAGGGTAATTATTGTAAGATTGTGAGGGTCCGGAAGGGCCTAAAACTCCCGAAATAATTCGGTTCTGTTGTTGGGCCAGGATGTAATTGTTGTTAGCGACGGGGCCTCCGGCAAAAGGCGGCTTGTTGGGGTAGAGGCCTTGGGCGCCGAAATGATTATTATTGTTGTTGCTGCTAATCATGTGATGTTGCATTGCGTTATGGTGTAGTGGGTTTGGTTGCTGATTAGCTGACGAATGGTGGGACATCGAGGCTGGATTATGATTTTGCATACCGGGTTGATTACCTAAGTGACAAAAAAAATTATTGAAACGAAAAATGTAAAACTTGATGTAGATGAATCTTATTACATCGCATTAAGAGGTTTTTTATTAAAAGATATTCATGGCACGGCCTGTCTTTGGCAAGACCTATAAATTTAATTCTTGTTTTTATATTTACAAGTTTTAAAATTACAATATGCCATGAAAAACTACATTATTAAAAAATGTAAACTGATAAAATCCTTAAAATAAAATATTCAACGATTATAACATTGTGATATTATAAGAATTTTCTATATAGCAAGTTACAAATAGCAAAGATTGCTTAGAGTGGTTAACTCACTTGTTTTAAAAAAGGGGCAAATGCAATTTGATCTAGAACTCTTTTGAGAATTTTTAAGATATAAATAAAAAACGATTTTCACAATAAGTCTCTTTCAATTCTAAATAAATTTAGTTAAAAAGTTGCTCATCTCAATATAATGCCAAAAAAACAACTGAGTGGTATGAGCTGCTTAAATATTATAACCTCTAAAAAAAAGGATTACTTACCGTTAACGGTTCTCATGTTATTGCCGCTATTTGCGTTAGGCCCGCCGTTATAACCATTGTAATGTCCAGCAGGCGTTGTTTGATGATGTCCAGGTGCTTTATTATTGTTAATATTATTATTATTATTATTATTTGTATTATTATGGTTATGACTATTGTTGTGGTGATGGTTATTAAGGATCAAACTGTTTATCGCGTTGATAGCACTCGGGGTATGGTTGTTTGGGTTAAAAGTCGAAGGAATAGGTATCGAAGTTAGGATTGATTCTGCACAATACAAATATGGTTGAAATAAATTCGGGACAGAATCATATACACATAATGGTACAAACTACATTTGAAAATTATAGTACACAGCAAAATCACAAATTTTTCATATATGAATGTTGCCATTTACATACCCCTAAAGGCACGGTCAAAGTTTAAAATATAAACGTTTGTATTTTACACCTATGCATATATAATGATTAAGTATAAATTTAAATTTTTAGGCCTTAGAATATATAAAATGACTAGCTTATAAAACTTATTTTCCTTCGATTCGAATATTTTGAACATGCCCCAATATGATATTACCGCGGATATTTATTACACTTAGGTCATTTATGTGCATATGCTGTAACGTTAATAAAAAATCAAATCATTAAAGGAAGGCCAAATATTGTGCCAACATATGTGCTTACATTCAAAAATTACCGCTTTGTATTCATACATAACGTGTAATTACGGTATTTTGACAAAATAATTTTGTGCAATGCAAATAAAACACTTTTTGGTTTTTACAAGTTAATCAAATCAACATTTACGAGTAATAAGTTATTTCCAAGAACAACACCTCCGATCTTTAATAAATTTTTTTACGCCATTTAAAATTTTCATAGGAGCTAATTCAAGGTCAACACATCGCCATTTTTTCTCTTGTTTAAACAGATAATTAATTACTGGCGTTTAATAAAAAATTTGTATAAAAAACACAATTTATCAATAAATTTTTATAAAAAAATTTGTTAGATGTTACGTAAATTGGCAAATTATATTGATATTTAATTTTTTATAAAACAGGTCGACAAAATTAAATGAGTGAGAAAAAAAATTATGACTGAAGGAAAATAATCCCTATGATAATTTTATCTCGTAAAATTTTTATGTTTTAAATTTTTTTGGAAACTTCGGATTTTCTGCCTTAAATGGTATATCGAAAAAATGGCCAAATTTGACTAAATTGATACAACCTCGAGAATACTCTTTAAAAATAAGTTAAAAATATTTTTTTCATATTAAATTTTGTAATTTTAATATCAAATAAGGAAAATTAAATTTTTTAAGTATATCGAGCTCTAAAGATTTAGTTTATACAGAATATTTGGCACCCCAACTTAGGACAGGATTTATTATAAGTTTTAAATAAAAATATATTATGAAGTTCGAATTAGCAGTTTAGCTATATAGTTTTTTAAATATTTTTTTTGAATATTTTTTGTATTTTTTAACATTTTTCAAAATTTTCAATTAACTGGCTTATAAAATTTAAAAAGAGAAACGTTAAAAGGATTTGTAAATCCCTAAGATAACAGGTATGGTCTCTGAAGTAAGCTCATAACTCTCAAGACCTGTGTAATGGACCGTTAATTTCTTTTTATTTTATTTTTTTAAATGAAACAAGCCACAGCCTATCAGAATGCAAAAAGATAAAAAACAAGTTACCCGAACAAAGTTTAGCCAATTCGTTAGCGTTAAAGGGACCGGTTTGATACACCACGGGGTCTAAACAATGCGCTTTGCACCGGCAAGTTAAAAGTGACTCTAAAAATTAAATTTAAATTATATTCGTTTAAGTGAAAAATGTATAACGTGGTGTCAAAAGAATAGAAAACGCTAAAAATACTAATTTTATAGAATATTTTATGAATCCACAAAAATAATTAAATTATAAAAAAAATTTATAATTAAAATTGGTTGTTTTAATTTGTTTTCCTCTTTTTAACAATTAAGTTTCTTAGTGAACACAAATAAGGAATTTACATAGATTATTATAAAGACTGCTTAAACATATTCAATATATTGGAAAATGAGGCAAAAACGATTATCAAAAAATACAGAAAAATTAAAGAAAATGTTAATTTATAAAATGTTATTATCGATTAAAAATAATTATTATATATAAATCTTAATAATAAAATAGGTTAGGGAAATTTTAAATTTCGCATTTTTTGAAAGAACGCATTTTTGTAAAAATTTTAACGTTGTCAAAAAACATAAAAATAATTTGATTTATTAGTATATGTGTCTTTCAACAAATACCACTCATATGTTAACCGACCATTAAGATATGAAGTATTTTAATCAAAAATACTTAAATCGCAAGCCTCACTTTCCACACAGTAATTAACTGTTTTAAAATCTAAAAAAATTCGCCCTATAAATAATTTCTCCTTTACCGGAAAGAAAAAATTAACAACAGGTTTACATGTATGCTTTTTAAGCTCCATTTATTAAGTTGATTTAACAATTGTTTTTTAATGAAAAAATTGGAGGCATTAGGAAAAATAAACCTAAGATCGTAATCGCAAAAAAGTTTTCTATAAAACCTTGTAAAGTTTTCATTAATTCTATTGCTCAATTATCATTATTAAAAAGGATTTATATAATTCAATAAAACTGTTTTTGGCGATTCTTTTCCGTTTGATATAGAATAAGTTAATAATTTCGAAACTTTCCCTAGTACACGTTTTATAATTAAAATTAAATTTAATAATTTTATCTTAAAAATTAATCAACATTTTAAAAAAACGTACAAAAAAATGTTAACTTGAAAACAGGCTAAAAAGCTAATTACTATGCTGGTCCGGATTTACAATAACGTTGGACGATTCTTTTACGATTTTTTGACAAGTGGCGCAAAAATCGCACAAAGGCTCTAAAAAAATATTTAAAAATTACATAAATCGAATTTATTGTAAGTAAGCACAAGAAAAGTTCAAAAAAATTATGATTGATTAAAAATATAATAGAAAATTCTCATAATTGGCTCTTAGCCTAAAACATTTGAGTCATATAATTTATGTATCATCAAAACTAAGCAAAAAATAATATATATTTAATGTCGATTGCATAGATAGTTAGGTTACTTACATAAAAATTTACATCCAAAAAATTCAAATAAAAAGGAACTAAATTACAACAACCTTTTTCTCCATAGAATATTAAATTACGATGGTATTTTTTGTCAATCAAAATTATTTCTATTACTATAACATTTTACAGTGCCATTAGCCATAATATGAGTAAATATTGTAGAAAAAAAATTTCTTAATAAAAATGATATAATTAAAGCCATTCAGAGCTAATAAAACATATTTAGATAATATTTTTTTAATATTGAGTAGCATTAACAATTTAATTCCAAAGGGGGCGCAAATTTGTTAAAATTAAATTTTCAAGTGTGGCTTCTCCTTAAAATCGTATCCATTAATATGTTATAAAGTTTAAAAACAAAAAAAAGACGGTGAAAAAGTTTTATATAATCAATAAAGGCATGTTTAAAGTCAAATTTTGCTATGACAACAAAAAAAAATTCTTTTTCCCATTTTATCGAAATACAATAAAATAACCTAATTGGCCTAAACAATATTACATAAAGCATCTCTGGTTTTAAACACAAAAAACACTTTTGTCATATATTATAAAAGGATTGAAACAGGCATCTGATATAGCGGGGAAAACAAAATATCTTTTTTACACAAATTAACAGCTCAAATAAAACGTGTGCCCTAAATGAAATAATAATGAACCAGTTGACCGACTTACCGTGGACGCCGATGATGTTAGCGAGGTAGAGATCGAGTTCGCGTATGACTACATTAATGTGATAAGGGTTGACGCACAGCGTGCTAAACCTACAGTCCTTTCCGCTCTTGCTGAGTCGTTCCCCGTCGGTGCTTTCGAGGGGGATGGCCCGGAACAAGATGACCATGACGAGATCGAGGCGCCAAACCTTGTCGGCTTGGCGAAGGCAATCTATTCGCCGCATTTTACCTAAGGTTAAGTATAAGAGACAATTTTCAATGTTTAGACAGAGATTTTGATTATTGTTTATTGTATACATATAACTAAGTTTAATAAATGATGAAAATTTTTTGTTTACTCTATAGATGTATAAGATACTTATTCAATAATTAAAAACGGATATTTAAATTTTTTCGAATTGTATGATACAACATTTAATACTTATACAAAATTTTAAATTAAAAGGTTTGATAATGATGCTTTACTTGAATAAAATTATAAACGAAGGAAAAAGAAAAAACGCTATTGATAACTAAACGAGTAAATTTTGATAACAATATATATCAAAAAAAATATAAAGTTTACCCTTTTGATCGGGGTTACTGAGTATACATTTGCTTTTTGGGTTATGCCGACCCGTGAGACATAGAACGAAATCTTCCCTATAATCGGCAGTTATATCCTTCCGAAGCTTGCCCAACAAACGCACGGCCCATTTAAGTTTCACTTCGCGGGCTTCGCTCTAGATTGAAAAAAAAATTGTTAGATCCCACAGCTCTATGTATTTTTTAAAAATAAATTAATTAAATAGATTGAGACTCCAATCCTTCTGTTTTCCGGGTACCGTATCTTGTTAAACCTCTTAAAGGCCTGCTAACGTTAAAAATATATTGGTCAAAAAAAATAAGATTTAATAATTACAAATATATTTGTTTTAAGGCACGTGCAAAGTAAGTTTTTATTATTTTGAAAATTTATTTTTTTTTAAATTTTTTTTTAAAAATTTTTTATCTCAAAAAAAAAGGATTTTATGTGCATATATTAAATTTGGCAATTTTTTAAAAATTTGCGTTTTATTACAAAATATTTTTTTTCAAAATTTTAAAAATTTTACGAAAATAAAAACTCACTTTGCACGTGCCCTTATATAAAATTTTAAGCTTTCAAGCTGGTAGTCCTAATAATTTATCAGAATGCAAAATATGTATATCCTTAAGTATATTGGAGCTTATGCCTAATAATTTCATATTCCATAGTTAAAGATGAAGAAAAGTTACACTTGATTTTGATATAACAAAAATTTTGTCTTTGTTTACCGATAGAGTCTCGGATACAAAATTAGTTACTTATGCCAATTTCCGCCATTTTTACGCCCTAAAAAAGTAAGAACATGTACAAAAATTAAAAAAAAAGGAGAAAAAAAAACAGTGTAGATGGGGCCTGTAGAATGCTTCAGTACAGTTGCATTAAACCTTTATATTAGACATGTAAACAAAATATCTAAATATAAAATGAGCATATCAGGGGCAGGTCTATTCGGTGTAAAATGAACTCGTGTAAAATGACCTTTTACACGGGTTCATTTTACACCGAATAGTGTTTTACACGAGTTCATTTTACACCGAATAGTAAAAACGCTTTCCAATATAGGAACAATTTTTAGATTAAAGTTTTCTAATGTAACTTTTGATGAGGATTTCGAATATATTAGTGAAATTTTTTCAACTTGTTTAGTTTTTTAATAAATGCGATTTTTATTATTATGACTCACTAACCGAAGGGGATTAAATAATTACAAATTTATTCGTTATCTGCTAAGCTAAAATTCTAAAAGAAATTTTATTATACTCGCAATATTTAATTCAGAGGGCATTTATGTATTCTATTAATTTATGTAAAAATAATACTATCAAGCATATTAAATATTATTAATGTATAAAAAGCATATTAAATATTATAAATGTATAAATTGTGCATAAAAAATTAGACCGAGAGTTGTTCAGTATGTAGCGTAACAGGCTAATAAGCGAGAGGTCCTGGGTTCGAGTCCCTGTGAAGACATTTTTTTTATTTTTTTTAAGATATCTTAATAAGCCAGCATGACATACTTATTTACATATAACTCATATATTGAATATTTGTCCTATCGACAGAAAAAACTAAATATAAGTACACAAATGTTATGCAGACTTATGTAGATATCTTAAAAAAATTAAAAAAATGTCTTCGCACGGACTCGAACCCAGGACCTCTCGCTTTCTAGCCTGCTACGCTGCACATAAGGCAGTGCTCGCTTTAATTTTTTGACGCACAATTTTATATTTATAACAAAATTTTGACTGACACTATAAATTTATAGTAATGTTGCAAAATGAATGAAATATAAAAGATATATGCCCTTTAAATTAAATTTCTCGAATAAAATAATTAAATTCATTTCAAAATTATAGATTGGCATAATCAGGCCCGATTCTAGCTTTTCCATTTTAGGGGGGCAAAAAAAACTCGTGGGGGGGCAGAAAAAAATTTTTTGCCGCCTTCGGCGGCAAAATTGGCCGTGACCTTCGGTCACGGCAAAAAATATACATGTACAACAATAGAATCCATGTTCAAAATTTTTTAACAAATTAATAGTAATTTATTAAAAAAATAAGTTTATAAATTGAATATGTGAATTAAAATTAATTGTTTTTATTAAAATTAATTGCTTAAAAAGATATGAGATTTGAATTAATTGTAAGTATAATTTTATCATTTGGCATCATTGCGCATGAAAATTAAAAATATGATATATATGAATAATAAAAATGAATTATATAAAACTTTGGATTTTAGAAAATGAAAAGTGAAATAAGATTGATTATCATGAAAACAAAATGTATAAGTATGCTAATTTGGAAGAATATATATGAAAAAACACTGGTTATATACAACTAGTTATTAATATTAGGGTAAAAAATTAAATAAAACATGAACATAAACGTTAAATACGCATAAAAAGAGTTTGCAACCATGTTAAAATAGTAAGCAATAATTAGCTGATTATGAGCAGTGTATTGTATTGATCAAACTATTTTATCTTAGAGGATTTTAATTAAATTACAATATTCATCAAAATTCAACGCCCCTAGTTAATGATTTTTCGTGTCCTAAAAGAACCAAATCACCTTTAAGCAGGTCATTACTTATCAGCCGTTATTATCCTTCTTAAAGAAGAAAACGTGGCCTCACAACTCGACGTTGAAGAGCCATTTAACAAACTCATAGGAAAAATGTTAAATAGATTAGAAAACGCATCAATGTAATCATATAAAAATTTAACAAAATCAATAGTAACACATTCTTTGTAATTATTAAGTTTCTTATTAAAAAATTTTTTGGCTACGTCAATTTCTTTAGATAATGAATTTTTATCAATATTACTTATTTTTAAAAGAGGCTCTAATTTATTTATTTCTAAAATAAAGGTTAATCAAATTTATAAAGGGAATCTAAAGATTTTAAACAACTATTATCGGTAAAAAATATATTATCAAAATATAAATAAATCAATTATATTAAAAGAAATACTTTTTAGTTCATCATTAATATTTAAATTATTTTCAAACTTATGAGTAGAAAATAAATAAAAATCAGAAAAATCTTTAGGTTTAGTTTTTCTTTTATCCATAGATAAATTATTGTCATTTAAAAAAATATTAATATCAAAACAATTTTTGAATAAATCTTCAAATGTATTTTTATTCTTAATTGTTTAATTTCTAACAAACAATGGTGTATTAAATCAGAAGTTTTAGAAATATAAATCGTTCTGCATTGAAATTGATCTATAATTATTTTTAATAAATAAAATAATTTTTCAATTAAATACAAAAAAATAAATAGATGATTATAAATATGGTCAAAGAACCCCGATTCGGCCCTGTGACCTAAAGATATAAAAGTTTTTTATATTTAATTTTTAAAAGAGTATTAAATATTTTTGTGCAATTTTTAAAAAACAATGGGCAGGTAGTGACCACACCACTAATGGGGCAACAGCCGGTATGGTCCCGCATTCACTAACTACCTTGATTGCATCATGTTGAAAAAATTTATGAAGGGAAGAAAAATTATCAAAAAAATCTTTCCCTTCACTTAAAATAAGACAATCATTTACAACAAGATGCAATCGGTGGTTAAAGCAGTGAATATACGTGACATGGTGTCCAGCTATTTTGCTTAGAAATACTTGAACACCATTTTTTTCCCGGGCATTACGTTCGCCCCATCGTAGCATTGTGCGATCAGGTTCTTTGGTTCTAGATTATATTCTAACAAAAGATTGTTGTTAACTGAGAAAATTTCTTAGGCATCAGCTTATATGAATTGGTTTCACAAATATAAAGCTTTCTGTAAAATCAAATTTTTCTATATATTTCTGTTAGTTTGATCTCTCTTGCGGATGAGAAGTATTAATAAATAAAAACACTTTTAAAAAAAGTAAATAATTTTAAGATAATATTTTTTAGATATTTTTGACGGAGCAAATTTTATATTATGTGGAAGAAATAAAATTACTATGTATTTTTGGGGGGGCAAATTCAATTTTTTTTGGGGGGGCAAACATAAAATTACTATGTATTTTTGGGGGGGCAAATTCAATTATTTTTGGGGGGCAATCAAAAACTTTTGGGGGGGCACTGCCCCCCCAAAAGGGGTCTAGAATCGTGCCTGGGCATAATACATTGAAAAACTTTGTAATTATTTACTAACTTTGGTTTGGTGACTAAAAAAACCTTTAAATCGCATTTATTAAAAAACTTAACAAGTTAGAAAATTTTCAATAATATATTCGAATTCCTCATAAAAAGTTACACTAGAAAACTTTAATCTAAAAAATTTTCCTATATTGGAAAGCGTTTTTACTATTCGGTGTAAAATGAACTCGTGTAAAACTCTATTCGGTGTAAAATGAACTCGTGTAAAAGGTCATTTTACACGAGTTCATTTTACACCGAATAGACCTGCCGGCATATCAGTATTAAAGCTGTAGGGCCTTGATTTTCAATGCCGTTTATTACTTGTAGCTGTTCTTTGCATATCTCCTCCTCTTCCACCGACATACGCTTCTCGTGTTTTTTGAAATACTTTCTCTTAGCCGCTTGCAGGTTGAACCAGGTGTAAGCGAAGGATTTGACGTGTGGGAGTAGTGCTTCAATAAATGGATGAACATCATCCTGAAATAAAAGAAATAAAATGGTAAAATAAGAGAAATAATTATTTTATAAATAATATAATTATAAATATAAAATAAAAACCGCTCTAAAATTTATTAGTCTTTCGGAAATTTCAAAAAATAGATATTTAATTCGTCGGCATACATTATGGTTATTGATTAGGGCATAATTATAATGTTCTTACAACAAATTGCTAAAGAACGTCATCCAAGTTCTTAAACATGGAGCGGAGTGGGTTAAAAGTTCGTTTTAATAAAAGGAGGTAAAGATTCCTAGCAACGTATCCCCATTATACAAAAAATTCAATAATTTCAAAGCTTTCAAATTTATTTGGGTCTTGTTTGATATCAAATTTTGGTAAAATGGCTAAAATAAGCTAAACAAATTTAAATTTATGAGCTAACTACAGAGATTAAACCCGCGATCTTATAGATTTTCAAATTCACCGTTTTTTCTAATTAAACTCAGTGTCAGCTATAAAAAATGAAATTTTTAGAAAAAATGTCAAATAAACAAAAAAGATTCAAAAACAAAAATAAATTGAATTTTTTTTGCATATTTCCAATAGGTAAAGTGTTAATATCAACAAATAATTTTTATATTAAAAACCGATATTATATCGTGTCGTATGTAAGTTTAGACGCGGAATATTCTGTATTAAATGCTGATGTAAAAGCTTAACACAAGAATTTTAATTCTCAATATTTGAGATGATGAATATAAGTTACATGCTGATGTAAAAGCTTAACACAAGAATTTTAACTCTCAATATTTGAGATGATGAATATAAGTTACAAGGGATTTTTATATGAAAAGAGATTTTTAAATTTCTTTTATTTAGGATGTTCTCGAGGTCGCATATTCTGACAATTTGGTCAAAATAAGCCATTTTTTCGATATGGAGGGATAGGGCCTAAGGGGGAAAAACTATGAAAAGGAAAACATATGAAATAAGAGCATCATGCGAGTGTATGCTTTATTCATAAACTTATTTCTGACATTGATATTTGTTGACCTGTGTAATAATCGTACCATGTCTTTAAAATACAACCAAATTATATCTCGTATTTAAGCGCTTTATGTTTATTTATTTAAGGAGCACAATTTACTTTGTATTATTATTATTATTAATTTTATAAAATTGCATAAAAAATAATAATAACATCTACTAAGACATGTGTTAATTAAATACATTATATAGAGCACTCGCGCTAATAGTCTTTGGTTTTTTTTCGCACAGAAATATAAAATCATATGACATCGTCCGAAACAATTGCAAATGTGGTCCGCCATTAAAAGTCTGACACAAAAAAAGGTCCAATAGAGCTTTATAAAAAGAATAAAAATAAAAAAGAGAGTGGGAAACTTGGTGACACACTGTTACGTAGATTTTTACCGAAAAAAAAAAATTATAATAAAAAATAAAATATATGAAATAAAACGATTAAGATAGGATGTATATGACCTAATCAGGAAAAGGCATATTGACAATTAGGTTAGTAAATTAAATTAATACATCCGATTAACAAAACCATCTCAGTGCTAACTAAATTTTCCAACCAGACATACATAGTCCCGAAACAGATTTAAACTTCCAAACCATCTAAACTACATACGATAACATACTATTTGAAGAAAAAAAACAGTATTTGAGTTAAGCGTCTACACGCAATATAATAATCTTAATATCCGGTAAAGACAAAATGTCTGTTGCAACATGTTCGTTTCGTTCAACAAGGTGTGATATTTATACCAACAAATGAGCTATAATAATAAGTGTCACCAAATAATCAAAAGGTAATTTTGTGTCATATTGTAATGTACATAATATTAATATAGTAGTAGTTATTTTAATATATAAATAAAAAAATTAATTTTTTTTTTCAAGGTTAAGGTGAGAGTGAATAATATACCTGTAATTATTTATTTATTTATAAGGAGCACAATAATAGCCGAAATATATTAGTTTTTGTGTGCATTCATTAATATAACAGGTGTAAAATAATGAATAAAAATCAAGCGAACCTGTAGAAAATCTTCTCAGGGTTTGCTTAAGCCTGCGGCTAATATACTAATTTAAAAATTGTAAAAAATATATTTAACAAAAAAATTTTAATGGCTATTATTAAAAAATGGGAATTAATGTTTTTTGGTATTTGGGATATGCATAACACAATTTTTGTAAAAAAAATTTTTTTTTTTTAATTTTTTAAATCGCGTTTTAAAATTTTTTAACTAGCCGCAGCCTAAGCTCAAACAATTGATAGTTTGTTAAAAAAATGATTAAAAAAATTGAATTTTTTTTGAAAAAAATTCACGTTTAGAATTTATTACATTTACGAAAATTCTAAAATTTTTAAAATTTGTGTTTTTAGGTTAAAAAATATTTAGCAGTCTCTACAATATTTTCTAACACTCGTGACAATCGCAGTATATTTAGAAATCTTAAAGTGTATCTAAATCTATATAAACTTATCTGATAATAATTTTAACATTACTTTCAAAATATTCAAACCTTAAAA
>JAUIRJ010000384.1:0-18088 GCA_030555515.1 Acutogordius australiensis | reverse complement strand
ATGTAACACAGGTCAACAATTTTTTAAAACCTGCCATCTTAGAGAATATCAAATCCGTTTACCATTTTTCCTAATCAAACTTAGTTAGTCAGTTATAAACATTGAAAATTTTAGAAAAAAAGGTTAGAAAACCTAAAAAGATTCAAAAACAAATATAAATTCAATTTTAATTATTAAACTGTTAAATTTAAACTTCAAATAACATTTTCATTTGAAATCGATAATATATTGTGTCGTATTTAAGGAACACAAAATATTTCGTATTATCTAAATGCGGATGTAAAAGGTTGATATATAAATAAAAAAAATTTTCCATTATTTGTGATTAAAAACATAAGTTACAAGGGATTTTAATATGCAAAAAAGATTTTTAAATTTTTCTTTTTAGGGTATAATTAGATTTGTCAATTTGGTCAAAAAAGGCCATTTTTTGTATGATTGGCTCTAAGGAGCCAAAGAAGGAAGAAACTAAGAAAAACGAAATATATGAGATTAGGCCATCATGGGGATGCATTCTTTTATGTTTTCATAATAATCACATTTCTGACATAAATATTTGTTGACCTGTGTAATTAGCCTTAAATCACTTATAAGGTGAAGCACTTATATAAAAAAATATATACAAGCTGTTTAGCATCATTTAAAGTTTTTGCATGCAAATGCAATATAAATGGTTCAACAGAAATTATGCATTCATCAAGCCCTTTGATTTTCTCAATCTATATTATATAATAAAAATAGATAACTATTTCAAAATGATCTGCTGGAAAATGATATGTGTGCAAAAGTCTTCCTTGCTTTAGTTCAACCTAAAATAATGACAATTTAAAACATATCAGTATATAAGATATATTAAAATATATACACTTTAAAGACCTTTTTTAAAATACTTATTCGTCCCGAACAAGAGGAAGTAGTGGCAAACGAAGGATGGCTATTTATGAGAGAAATCAAAGGTTTAATAGTTTCATCAACAGATCCTTTTAAACTTTTATCATATTTCATATTCGATCTAATCTTTTGTCTCTCAAAGTGTTTATTTTCTAAAAATATAAAATGAAAATAATAAAACCAAGCATCCCTTTATTTTAAATAAATCCGTATGTTGACGGTAAAAGCCTTTTTTATCGAAATTTTAAAAGGCCGGTTGTGGGCAGATCCCCTTAATATATGTCGAAAAAGGCGCCATAAATCCCATGATGCCTTAAATTAATAAAATTTCTGTATACTATATATAACTAAATATAAGTTAAATATGATTAATTTTCATTAACTTTGCAACATAATGCACCCTAAAATAGAGAAAAGAAGAAATATTATAGGTGGACTTAATTTTAAGGTACAATAATTAAAGAATAATTAATTGTTATAAAATTATAAATACCAACATATAACTTAATTATATTGATAATATGTAGATATTATTAATAAATTGCAATGTAATATAAAGCACAAGTTATAAATAATAAATGCCAAGAAATAAGTAAAAGTTATAAATAATTAATAAAATTATTATTTTTTAAATTTAATTCTTAATTAATAAAAGCTATGTTGACTATATAGGAAGTATAACATATAATAAATATTCATATCTAAGGCTGGAGCTAATACTTCTTTCAAATTTGTAAATATTTCTAAAATAAGAAAAAATTTAGCGGCCAATATTAAAAAATGGAAATTTATATTTTTGGGTCGTTTTAGGATATGCCTAACAAAATATTTGTTAAAAAAAATTCTTTTCAAAAAATTCTACTAATTTTAATCTTTTAATTTTTTTTCACACTAGCCGCCTCAATGTAATTCAAATGCGTTCAATTTTTTTCGTCAAAACTTTTTTTCCACTAGCCGCAGCCTAATATATATTAAAATTTTGCGAGCAGCGGTTTGTGTTTTACCTTTTTTCTTAGGGCAAGTGCAAAGTAAGTTTTTAATTTCGTGAAATTTTCAAAAGTTTAAAAAATTTTATTTAACAATTTTAATATATGCACATAAAATGCTTTTTCTGAAATAAAAAATGTCTAAAAAAATTTAAAAAATAAATAAATTTTTAGAATTTTCAAAATTTTACGAAAATAAAAACTCACTTAGCACGTGCCCTTATGTGCAGTTATGCATTTATATTATTTATTTTTTTATTAATATACATTTTTTCGATAATTCTTTTACGTTTGATTTGAGATAATTTTATTCCTTCCTATAAATATTTAATTAATTGGATGCGGGTATTTTTGTGAGATCTCAGGACATTTGGCGAGCCTGCCAGGATCCAGGATGCAACCGGGAGGGCAGAATTTTTGGGAAAAGTGTAATTAATTATTTTTGTAGGGATATTCTTAGTTAATATTTGTATTTAAGGGCGAACATTATTAATTCCTTTAAATTTAGAGTACGCATATTTAGTTTTTAAGTGGTCGTTACATTTCAAGTATTGTTAGGTTTATTTGTGTTTTGCATTTTAAGTTTTGCTACGTGCATTTAGAATTGTTTATTTTGCGTATTGCCGGGTCTGGGAAAAAATGGCGGTTCCGACCATTAAGTTGTGTTTGTTTTGTGTGTAAAATTGGACCCATGAGTTTCATTGGCGTGATTGACAGCTGGTCATGCGGACATTTAATTGATTAGTAAAATTTTTATTTTTTTAATAAGTTTTAGGCGAGGAATTAATTTGTTTTGGCGATTTCGTACACGTTTATTTTTGTATTCCTTAATGTGTCTATTTTTAGGGTTATGAATGACACTTTTTTTTATTTTGTGGTCTATCAATCAATTGACTTATTCATGGGAAGGGACTGTTTAGTTTGCAATCTACTAAAAAATACTAGTATTAAACATGGTTATGGTGTATTTTATTAGTATTATGGACCTCGCTGTGGTTATTTAGGTTTATAGGGAGTGTCTAGTAAGGTAAATATTAGGGTTAATGGGCTTTCTGGATGTGGGCACTTTGGAACAATGGATAAATTTCGGGTACTTTTGGAAATTTGCATCACGAGATATGAGACTATATTAATTTGTTATATCGCGATATTTTGTTGATTTGATTTTTGGGTTTTTATTGGGATATAATTCGCGAGTAACATATATATTTAATATTTCTCTAATCGGGTTTTATGTATTATCGGTTATGAACATATAGATTTATAAGATTTTGATTTGTGGAGCAATACCATACATATTACGTATTTTTGGCTTAGTATATTGACTCTTAGTATTTTTTATTATTGGTAGGTTTACTAAATGAACTAGGTAGTTTTGGCTAGGATATAAATAATAGGTTTAGGTACATTGTAATTTAAACTATTGTTGTTAGCGACTCTTAAAGACGTATTAATTGACCTAATTTGTCTAGAGTAAAGTGTATAAAAGCATGGTTGTTCTTATTTATAATAGGCAATACTTTTAAGTGACCGGATGATTGTTGTATTTTGTGCGCAGGCACGATTCTAGACCCCTTTTGGGGGGGCAGTGCCCCCCCAAAAGTTTTTGATTGCCCCCCCAAAAATAATTGATTTTGCCCCCCCAAAAATACATAGTAATTTTATGTTTGCCCCCCCCCAAAAATAATTGAATTTGCCCCCCCAAAAATACATAGTAATTTTATTTCTTCCACATATAATTAATTTTGCTCCGTCAAAAATATCTAAAAAATATTATCTTAAAAATATTTACTTTTTTAAAAGTATTTTTATTCATTAATACTTCTCATCCGCAAGAGAGATCAAACTAACACAGAAATATATAGAAAAATTTGATTTTACAGAAAGCTTTATATTTGTGAAAGCAATTCATAAATCTGATGTCTAAGAAATTTTCTCACTTGTCATCAATCTTTTGTTAGAATATAATCTAGAACCAAAGAACCTGATCGCACAATGCTACGATGGGGTGAACGTAATGCCCGGGGGAAAAGGTGGTGTTCAAGTATTTCTAAGCAAAATAGCTGTACACCATGTCCCGTATATTTACTGCTTTAACCACTGATTGCATCTTGTTGTCAAAGATTGTCTTGAAATTTTAAGTGAAGGGAAAGATTTTTTGATAATTTTTCTTCCCTTCATAAATTTTTTCCATGATGCAATCAAGGTAGTTAGTGAATGCAGGACCATGCCCCGGCTGTTGCCCCATTGGTGGCGTGGTCACTACCTGCCCATTGTTTTTTTTTTTTTAAATTACACAAAAATATTTAATAATCTTTTAAAAAATAAAAATAAAAACTTGTATATCTTCAAACAGGGCCGAATCGGGGTTTTTTGACCATATTTATAATCTATTTATTTTTTTATTTAATTGAAAAATTATTTTATTTATTAAAAATAATTATAGATCAATTTTAATGCAGAATTTATATTTTTAAAACTTCTGATTTAATACACTATTGTTTGTTAGAAATTAAACAATTAAGAAATAAAAATACATTTGAAGATTTATTCAAAAATTGTTTTGATATTAATACTTTTTTATATGAGAATAATTTATCTATGGATAAAAGAAAAACTAAACCTAATTTTTAATTTATTTTTTACTTATAAGTTTGAAAATATTTTAAATATTATTGATGAAATTAAAAGTATTTATTTTAATATTAATGATATATTTATATTTTGATAATAGATTTTTTACCGATAATAGTTATTTAAAATCTTTAGATTCCCTTTATAAATTTGATTAACCTTTATTTTAGATATAAATAAATTAGAGCCTCTTTTAAAAAGTAATATTGATAAAAATTCATTATGTAAAGAAATTGACGTAGCCAAAAAATTTTTAATAAGAAACTTAATAATTACAAAGAATGTGTTACTATTGATTTTGTTAAATTTTTATATGATTACAAAGATTCGTTTTCTAATCTATTTAACATTTTTCCTATAAGTTTGTTAACTCTTCAACGTCGAGTTGTGAGGCCACATTTTCTTCTTTAAGAAGGATAATAACTTCCAGCTGTTAAGTAGTGACCTGCGTAAAGGTGATTTGGTTCTTCTAGGACACGAAAAATCATTAACTGGGGCGTGGAATTTTAATGAATTTTATAATTTAATCAAAACAACCTCTAGCATAAAATTGTTAGATTAATAAAAAACACTGCTCATAATCAGCTAATTATTTACTATTTTAAGACATGGTTGCAATTTTTTTATGCGCATTTAATGTTTATGTTCATGTTTTATTTAATTTTTTACCCTAATACTAATTACTAGTTATATATAACCAGTGTTTTTTCATATATATTCTTCCAAATTAGCATACTTATACAATTTGTTTTCATGAAAATCAATCTTATTTTACTATTCATTTTCTAAAATCCAAAGTTTTATATAATTCATTTTATTCATATATATCATATTTTTAATTTTCATGCGCATTGATACCAAATGATAAAATACTTAAAATTAATTTTCAAATCTCATATCTTTTTAAGCAATTGATATTAGTGAAAACAATTAATTTTAATTCACATATCCAAATTATAAACGCAATTATTTTTTTTATTTTATGAATATAATAAATTACTATTAATTTGTTAAAAAATTTTGAACATGGATTCTATTGTTGTACATGTATATTTTTTGCCGTGACCGAAGGTCACGGCCAATTTTGCCGCCGAAGGCGGCAAAAAATTTTTTTCTGCCCCCCCACGAGTTTTTTTTGCCCCCCCCAAAATGGAAAAGCTAGAATCGGGCCTGTTTGTGCGGTATAATTTATTGACCTCATATGGTATTTATGTTTATTTGGTGTGAATATTTAAGGAAATTATGAGGACATTTGGATTAATCTAAGTTTTAGACTAAATTAAATTGTTAAATCGCGAGCATTTTTTTGTGGATTTGTTTTTTGGATTATTATTGGGATTTTTCGCGGGTAACATATATAGTATTGAGTCTACTAGAGAATTTAATGAATTGATTAAATGGTTGCCTTAAATTTTAATTTAGCGCGAGATCTAAATACTGTGTAGATAATTTTACATATAAATTCGTGTTCTGTAATATCTTAGGTAAATTGATTTACTACTACGAATCTCAGAAACTTGATTTTAGCGCTTCTGTGCGTATGTGAAATGAAAAGTAAAGTTTTTAAATGTATATTCGACGGGAGCAGCCGTTACGGTGTCCTTTAAAATAATTTGATTTTCCTACCAATTAATGTGAAAAAGTTAATGTGGAAATACAACAGGAGTATGGTTTTAAGTAAATCATTAAAAGAAAAATCAACATTAGTGTTTTGCTATGTTGGTTAGAAGTAGAGCGCCTGATTGTTGAATTTTTTATCAAACAGAAGCAATTAATTAGACTTAATTTTTAGAGCGTGAGCTGGAAAGCATGGAGGAGTTTAATGAAGAAATTTTTACTTGCCATCGATCTCAATTGAGATAAAAAGAAATTTTCCTTTAAATGTTGAAACTGAAGGAAATGGGGGTTAGGGGAAGGTAAAACCAAGGGAACATTATCATAAGGGAATGTATGGTGAAAGAGGTATGTGATTAATTTTATTCAATCGATGAGAGCCTATAACAAATGTGCAAAGATTTGTTAGGGAGGCATATATAATGCTTATGTGAATGTGTTAAAAGTATTGTTTGTCTGATTTATTTGCTAGGAAATTAAAGGAACTGGGTTATCAAAGAAAGATTGGATATTTTTTACCAATGGGATAAGAGAAAACATATATTGTTGAGTTTTGGATTATTGTGTGCGCATTAACAGTGTTAGGTTATAGTGTGGGAGGACCCATGTTAACGATATTGCGGAGTAGGCTTGTAATGTGAAGGGGTGGGTTTTTATTGTTATATGGATTTTAAATTAAGGGAGCGGGATTGTTTTAGATTTCCTACTGCGTGGACATTGGTATTGGATGTCGAGGACGGGACAGCTTAAGGCCTGATTGGGTTGTATCTGTGAATAGACTAACCGGCCAAATAAAAGTGGTGTGATAGGGACTATTTTTAAGAGGCTATTCCATAACTCTGGATTTTTTTTTTATAAAAAAGAAAACGAACGTGAAAATTAAATGGGAATATGGAGGTGAAAAAAGGGAGGGGAGATGGTTTTTAGTAATTTTAAATTTTAACGCAAAGGCCCGATAATAGGAGGAAAAACCACTTTACAATGGCTCTTGTTAGGGACATAGAATTTGGGAGGTTATAAAAGAACTTAGAAAAAAAAAATTTGTGGTTGGGAAATGATTTTAAAAATTGGGGGCTTAGGAAAAAAATGGTACATTAAAATTGATACTATTGGGATATGGGGGTCAAAAAAGTTAACAAAATTAAAACTGAAAAAAAGACGGTTAAAAAAAACTGGGGGGAAAATACGAAAAAATTTTGGGATGAAAATAGTTAACGGGGAGATTAAAAAAAATTGGCAAAAGATTAAAAAGGATATGGATGGGAGGTTAAAAAAATTTGGGGGAAAAAGGGAAGGTTCAAAAAGTAAACTGGGGGCGAATTTAAAAAAAAATTTAGGAATTGAATAACGAACTCGTTGGAAATTTTATTCGGTCTCAGGCCATATAAAAAAATGGGGAGGGGGAAGGGAAAGGAGCCTATATATAAATATTAAAACAATAAACACATAAAAGATAAATCCATATTGTAAATAATTCTATTTCATAAATTTGAGAGTTTTCATTTGGTAGACCTGTATTTATAAGCACATAAATTTATAACTTTTTCATCCAAGCTTATCTTGCCCAACCACCGAAATTATTAACAATGGATGCCTCTTCACCACATCTTTATATTTTAAATTATATCACATAAACACTACCACTCTTTTTGCCGACCCGTAATTTTTCGAAAAATTAATTTTTTTGATAAATAATCGGGCTAAATATTTTGGTATACATAAGGTACTATTCCATACAGGAATTTCAACATGTTTTTGCACCTTATTGATATATTTTTATTAAAAGAAGTTTAAAATATTTGTGATAACCCGCAATTAGCACTTTGGGGTCCATATGGACCCCAGCACATTTTAAATTTAAAAAATTTATATATTATTAGCCAAATGAACTTTACTATAATATATAATTATCAAAACTAGTGTATAAGATCTGGTCTAAATCTAATAAAAATTCGTCTATAATTTAAAAAATATATTGGGGTCATGCCACATGGTCAATTTCAATGTTGAAACATAATATTGCCACAAAGATAATTAAATTATTGCAACTTTATTTTTTTGGTTTTTTTCTATAATAGTTTTTCTTGTTAAGTATACAAAAAATTTGTATTGTATAATAATGATATAAAATAATTTTTTTGTATATGAAATTAGTTTTTAAGGTAAGGATAAGAAAATAATTTTTTATTTCATAACATTTTTTTTTATAAATCTTTCTTAAAATATACTAGACCTTAAAACACGATTTGATTAATATTATTGATAAATTTAGTTAAATGAAAAGATTTATTGAATAGAATATAGAAAATTAAAAAATTCCCATTTTTCAATTTTTTCTACTTAGTGTTAAATAAAATTTACGATATACATTAATGATATTAGTTCATTTAAGAGCACGTATTTTTCTTTTTTTCATTGTTAGCTTTTTGCCATTGAGGCAGTGAGCTCTTTCAATTTAAGTCTCCATTTGTTTTTATCTCTACACTCATTTCTATTTAGGTTGTGACATCTCATGCTAGCGTCTACTCTTTAAGACCAGGTGAGTTTAGGTCTGCCCCTTTTATTCTTGCCTTGTACTTCAATTGCATTTACCAGATTGCTTAGATACCCGTCTTTTTGCCTCATAACGTGTCCAAATCATCGGAGTCTGTTGATTTCGACTTTATTTTGTATGGGTGTTATGTGTAAACTTCCAAGTATATGATCTTTGCGAGATACCCCGAGAAACATCCTTAGCATGCGCATTTCCATCGTTTGTAGTATTCTTTCATCGCTTTTCCTTAACGCTGTTGTTTCTAAGTGTTATTGCCGGTTGTACTATGCTTGAGTAAGCCTTGCCCTTAACTTTTATTGCTATATTTTTGTCGAACAGGACACCTGTCAACGATCTCCATTTTAGCCACCCAACTTTGAGTTTGTTCCTAACTTCTTGCTCGACGTTTTCATCGGATTGTAGGTAAGCACCTAGGTAGGTTGCTGTTGGCTTTGATTTGAGAGACCAGTCATCGTTAATTACCAGTTGTTCACCTTCTGAGCCTCCGAAAACTATCAATTCAGTTTTGTCTTTGTTAATTTTTAAAAACTCTGAACAAAAACATAATGAACACAACCAAACAATAAAAAAAAGCTTAAAGATTATTAAAGTTATAGAGGTTTAAAATTGGGGACCCTAAGACCACACTGTATTCACGTTAAAATTTACTAACCCTAGCATTCGCGGGTCAGGCTATAATTATTAAATATACTAAATAAGGAGTTTTAGGTCGACAAAAATCATTTCCATAATGGTCTTGTCTCATATGTATATACCCCGAAATTTCTTTAGACATTTACTTAGTATATCCAAATGGCCAAATTAGTTTTGCAACTTCAAGAACACAAAAGAGAAAAAATTAAAAAAATATATTTTATATTAACTAGTAACTTATATTTTTTACTTCAAATAATGAGGAAAATTTTAAATTTAACAAGCTCTTGCATAACATTTAAATTTGGCCCCCCAACTAAAAAGGACACGATATATCTGTTTGGAAATAAAAATTTATTTAAAGTTTGAAAACAATTTAATTGTTGTATACAAAAATATTTAATGTTTATCGCTGGCTACAATGTTTGATTATTAAAATTTGTAGAGTAATAAAAAATCCCTAAGGTGGCAGGTCTGGTCTCTGAAGTTAGCTTATGACTCTCGAACATTCGTTGACCTGTGTATTCTAAGCTTATACATTATAACTAAGTCTTCCAAGCCTATAAGCATTAAACTACCCAAAATGTCGCAAAACCAAGGAATTTTCGCTATTTTTTGTTCTAGGATATCTCCATTTTTAGATACATTTTCTTCTAACCGCATTTTGTTTGAACGGCATAACATGCTATAAAATTACCATTCCCCTTTTTGTATATATTACCAGTCTTGGCCTAGTACCAACCGTCTTATAGATTTGATCATTAAGCTGATCATCATTTTAACGCTTTTTTTTAGAACAAATTTAAATTTGAAGCAAAAATTTAAATTAATTACTGCAGACTCTATTATTGTTGCAGTAGTCCAATTTTTGTGTCCTTAAACCATTCACATCTTCTGCGTTTATTTTTATTGTTCATATCCAATTTGATGACCGTAAACCTGCTTAAGGTAATTTTTTTTACATCCACCTTGGCTATGTTTTTTCTATCCAATTTTTTGTTGCATGGCTCTAACAATATCGCCTATTAGCATTTAATCACATATCGTCGCTTTTCCACGACGTCCTTTTTATATGGGGAAATTGTTTAAAACGTAATATTTCCTAATATTACATTTATCTTTGTGATGAGCAATTATTTGGTAAAAAAAACTTGAGAAAAAAATGATTTAGCAAGTATTTTACGACCTTATGCCATTACAGGGAAGAAATTGGGGTAAAATACAAAGTAAGCAGCTTTCTGCAAGTTGGGGCCCTATCTGTGAAGAAAAAAAATTTATAATCAAGAAAAAGCAATTAAATTTTTGGAAAATCAAGAGTTAAATTTTGATACCAAAAATATAACTCAAAAACCATTTTTGGATAAAAAAATGCACCATTCATATTAAGAGGCGAAAATTTAATTCTAATTCCTTATAAATCACCACAGGATGTAAATGTGCATGCAGTATAATCATTGTTTTACTCATAAAATATTTTAGCCTAATATTCCAGAAAAACTGCCACTTTTTCGGAAAAAGAGTTGACAAAGACTTTTAAGCGGCAGTTAAGTAATCGCGATGGCTTAACATATTTATTTTGTACATAAAGGGGAAGGCTAAGAGGTTGTGAATTAAATTAACAAATTTACAAAAAATCGATAAAAAAAATTTACCGGACTAAAAACCTTATACACCTCATAAATTGTATAATCAAAACGTTAAGTTTTTTACATTAATATGTAGCTTTAAGCATCTATAGTAAATAAGTTCTTTTATTTACATATTTATATATAGATATTACTAGATATAAAATTTACACATCTTATTTTATTAATTTTATATTCTATTATACAGCTCGACAAATGTCTGAGATACAAGAGCAAACTTTAAAGATCCTGCCATCTTAGCAATTATCAAATCCGTTTAACGTTTAATCAAACATTCAAAAATTTAATTGGTCATTGTTTGTAAGAAGATATAAAGGATTTCAATAATTTTTTTTTACTTTTTTTGTCTTTAAGTATTCTCGGGGTCGCAAAATCAAACCATTTTAAGAAAATAGCTGAGTTTAAACGAATAACGGAAAAAATATTTGAGATTAAGCCATTATCTAAATTTCTAAGAATTCCTTTTTGCTGCGTCGACCTGTGTAATCATATATCTTAGCCCTTTGGGCAACATGGCCAAACCGCTTTTTTTACTATTTGAAAAGACAAAAAATGCACTTTTCAAAAACTGTTTTATTATAATTATATTTTATTTATATAAAATGTAAACATTTTAAATTTAATAAATCTTGCTGAAAAGAAAACCATTAGTTTGTCGAAAAGAATTATTTTGTTAAATGTTGTTATAAGAGCTTGACCAACTAAATATATAAAACATTTTACAACTTAATAGCGAATGTTAAAAATTGGGAAAAAATATAGATTATTTTGTGAGTTTGGCTAAAATTTTTGATAGGTTATGAACGAGACTGAAAACGTAAATGTATTACTAAAAGAGGCATAAAAGTTATATCTATAATGTCATATTTCGACGAAAAGTCAAAATTTGTGGGCATTGTAATCCATAATGTTACAATTTAATTAAGGGAAGATTTTCGATTTTGGATGTAAGCAAATCTAGATAAATAAAATTTAAAAAGGATAATTAAAAATAAAATGAATATAAATTGCATAAATAATACTTGTGTTATATTCGATCCATTTTAATAAATCCATGTGAGCATCCAATATGTTAGTTATCTGGATTAGCTGCAGAATAAGAACATGTTTTTAGTTACAAAAAAAATATAAATCCACAAATATCAACAAAACACAATATATTCATTATTTTAAATTTCAAGTAATTTTGCCTAACGATACACCCGTATTTTCATAAAATTTGTTATTGATATTATCAAAAAGTTAAGCTTCTTACTATTCTTTAATTTCAGCAAAAAAATAATCATTCAGCCCTATTTAAATCTGCTTCATCTTCATTAATCTTGCCTGAAAGAAAAAAAATTATAATATTGAAAATAGATATTGGCTGACTGGCTCAGCTAATCTAATCGCCAAAATTATCTAATCTTTGCAATAATAATTAATATAACTCTAAGTCCAAATTTCCTTTACACATTTAGAGCAATTATATTCCTACTCAACATCTAGTTAAAATCACAAATGGGATACTAAATTAATATTATATTTTTTTGCTAGGTAGGTTTGCTTCTTATAATTGTACTGAAAGAAAAAAAATAAAAATAGATATTGGCTAAATAGCTCTCAGCTAATCTGATCGCCAAAATTCTCTACATTTATCTACTATTTGCCCTCCAAATTTCTTTCACACATTAAAAGCAATTAATTACCTTTACAATATCTAGTTAAAAAGTCACAAATGAGATACTACTATATATTAATTGGCTAAGTCAATTTTTTCATTGTAATAAATATTAAATTTTTAAGTATATCAAGCGCCAACAAAACTTTGAGTTTTTACAAAATATTTCGAACCTCAACCTCTAACCCGCCATTACATGCGTTAAAAAAAGTTACAACATCATAGGGAAGGGTATGTGAATTCTTCATTGTCAAATTCTTATAACAAAACAAGTATTAGAGCTAAAGAGTTGACGATTTTCATTTTGTAGCATACTCCTTAACTTAAATTATTAATGAAAAAGCATTTTCAACAATTATTTGTTTTAGTTTTTGTAGTAAAAAATGATTTTCAAAATCCAATATTTTTTATAATTGTTATCATTACACAGGTCAACAAATATTTATGAATTTTATATAAACATAAAAGAATGCATCCAGACGATGGCCTATCTCATATATGTTTTTCGTTTTTCTTAGTTTATTCCGTCTTTGGCTCCTTAGATCCGTCATTAATGAAAAATGGCCTTTTTCGACCAAATTGACATCTAAAAAGATAATTTAAAAATCTTTTTTGCATATTAAACTCCCTTGTAACTTATATTTTAAATCACTACGACACGATATATTATAGGTTTTTAATAAAAATATTATCTTTTTTGGTTTTTTAACCTCTTTTTCAAAAATTTTTAATGTTTTTAGCTGACTAACTAAGTTTGATTAGGAAAAACGGTAAACGGATTTGATATTCCCTAAGATGGCAAGTTTGATCTCTGTAGTTAACTCATAACTCTCAAAAAAATGTTGACCTGTGTTGTATTAAGGCCTAAAAATGTTAATAATTTCATTAGATAAAGTATAAGACTTTTTTATTAAATAGCATTAATAATCTTATCAATTTGTTTTAGTGCTGTGTTTTGTAGATACCCGCAGTAAATAAGCACAGGTTATAATTAATTTTACAGTTTAATTGATTTTCATAAAAATATAAATTTATTCAATATATGTCAATTTATAAATCTCATTTTTGATGAAATTTCAATGTTAATCAAAATTAGAACAGAAAAAACGGAACAGGCTACAAAAAAGACGAATAATAAAGCGATGTGACATACAAAATTTTAACTAACTATAACTCAGTTATTATAAAGGGTCAAATATCATTATGCTCAAAGAAAAATTTTTCAGATCTACTGTGCAACAAAAATTAACTCATTTTTTCGGGCTAACAAATATATTTTATAGGACACATTAATGCCAATTTAAAATTGAACTTCCGATTTTTCGGTTGATGTCTATTTAATCAATCTTAAGTCAAAGTCGTAGTGAAGACCCAGCTATTTTTAAGGTCTTTTAACTCGACGCTTAAATAAAATTAAACAAATATTTAAAATACAAATCAATTGTAATTTTAAAATTTGATCAACACATTTCAAACAATAAAAAATATTTATCATAGTTCATTTCAATAGTGTCTTTATAAAATCCATATTAATAACAAATATTATTATAAATCGCGTGGACCTTGATAATTATAATTTTGGCGCTAAAAAAGAGTAATGGAAAATGTAAATTCTAATGTCTTTTTAAAAACAAAATGAATACTATTTGAATAATGGTATTTTCCGGTATGTAATAAATTAAAAAATAAAAAATTAAAATATAACTAAATTTTCGAGAAAATGAATCTCTTAGTCATAGTATATTAAAATTAGATTTTAGAATGGAAAGAATCGAACGATATATTCCAAGTTCAATTATTATGATTTGATGGTTAGAATGTTTTTTTAAGATAGTATTAAAAATAAGGAAAAAAATATAATAAAGCCAGTACAAAAATATAAAACTAATTTTCAAAGCGCGTAAATTTGTTTTTAATTAAATTAAGTTTATATTCAATTAAATTAAAAATGGTAACTGATTTAAAAATAAAAAATTAATTTAATTAAATAAAAAATGATGATTATTGATAAAATGTGAAGTCGCCTTATTTAAGATGTAATTATAATCAATTTTCCTATTTAATGAATGGGGATTATTTTGTATAGCGAAACTTTCTAAGATTTTTCTTTTAAAATTATTTGGTTCGACATTTAAGATTTGTGGCGTAAGATTTAATGAATGAGAGGTTAAAAGGTGATGTTCTGCTAGAGCAGATTTAAAAAATTGGTTGTTTTTTACAGCTGATTCGTGTTCTTTAGTTCTTATATTTAAAAATCGACTAGTTTGGCCTATGTAAGAGAAATTACAATCATTACAATTAAATTTATATACACAATTAGATATATTATTTTGGTTGTGAAAAGTTTGTTTTATAAACTTATAGGAAGATTTAGTGGGTTTAAAAAATACATTGGCATAATCTTTTAATACATGGCGTATATTGTGGCTTAGGTGGTTAATGAAAGGAATACATATGTTAGGAAGATTAGAATTATTTTTTGATATGGGTAAGTCTTTTTCTCTGAAAATATGTTTTTCGTGTGCGAGGAAGTAGATGGGTTTTTTTCGTTTTTGGATGTGTCATTATTTTTGTATAGATGCTGTAACTCAAAACTTTTGGATTGTGATGCCGGTTGTGTAAGTGCATTTTTTGTTTGTAATATTTTATTTATTATTTTTAAAATTGTATTTAAATTATAACCTTGATTTAAAAATTCAAATAAAAGTGATTTAGTTTGTTGACTAGAAATATGAAAATTACTGGGTAATAATAGTGTTCTTTTAAAATGTGTGTAAATTACAGCATTAAACAATGAATTTGGATGGTTAGAATTTATATTTAAAAATTGTGAGTTAGCAGTTGATTTAGTAAAAACAGAAATATCTATAGTATTATTTATTAAATTTCTCGTTAACATTAATTCAAGAAACGAAAGTTGATAATTATTTTCTTTTTCACAAGTAAATTTAAGTTCAGATGCTTTATTAAAAAGTTTAAATAAATTGTTTATTGTATTTTCATTTGAAATTATTAATATATCGTCAACATACCGTGTATAAAAAGTTGGAAAAGTTTTAATGTTCGAAAAAATTTTATTTTCTATATATCTTAAAACAATTTCACCTATATATGAGGACCAAGGAGAACCCATTGGCATGCCAGAAATTTGTTTATAATATACATTGTTAAATTGTAAAAAAGAATTTTCTATTGCAAAGGTTATTAAACTTTTTATAGTATCAATATCAATAGTTAAATTATTAAAATAATCTAAGTTTATTGATATAAACCAATCGATAGCTTTAGTAGCTAAAGTCGGGGATATTGAGGTGTAAAGTGAAACAACGTCAAATGAGGTTAAGATTTCTTTTTTTAATTTTAAATTTATAATTTTATCCCTTAAAATAAATGAATTTTTTATTGTATGTTCATAATTATTGTCAATTAAGGGGCGAAATAAATTATTAAGGAATTTACTTAATTTATAAGTTGGGGATTGGCAATAATTAACAATTGGTCTTAAAGGAATGTTTTCCTTATGTAATTTAGGGAGTCCGTAGATTACAGGACAAATGGGATTTGTTGGTTTTAATAAATTTAATGTTTTATTATCTATTTTTTTATTAATTTTTAAACGTTTTAATAGTTTTAAAAAAATGGCTGTAACTTTAGAAGTTGGATTGTATTTTTGTATTTGGTACGTATTAGAAACATTTAATAAATTAAGCATTTTATCGCTGTATTCTTTAATATTCATTATAACCGGTATGTTAGTTTTATCTGATTTGGTAATTATTATATTATTATATTTTTTTATATTGTTTAAAGTATTTATTTCCTTGTTGTATGTAAAGGTTTTTTTATGAGATTTATTAAAATTTAGTAAGCTATTGTATAATTTAACACGAGTTTTGGCATCGGAAGGGGGTATGACAGATTCCGCTTGAAGGGAAATATCTTTAAATGGTATTTTGTTAGGCCTAGGTGAATATTTTAACCCTTTATTTAAAATATTAATTTCGTCGTTAGAGAAGACATGGTTAGATAAGTTAACAAATAAAGGTTTATTATTACAAGTAATGTTAGAATGAGGTATAAAATCAATAGATTTTGATCTTAAAAAGTTAAGTTTTGAATTATGTTTTTTAATAAGTTTTGGAATTATTTTAGAAATTTTAATATTTTTTTTATATTCTAAATCTTTTAATTTTATAAGAGGTAAATTATCGTACCAATTTTCCATGCTAGCTAATAATTGTTTATATTTATTAATATTAATTATTTAATCTTTCTTTTAAAAGGTTTTTAACGTAATTATCTCTTAATTTTAAGGTATTTTTATTGATTAAACTAAGTTTAGGAACAAGACTTTTAGGAGACAAATTTTCTTTAATACAAATTCTATTAAAAGTCTTATGATGTAAATGATTTTCAAGTTTAAGTGAATATTTAATGTATTTTTTACAATTAGATTCAAAATTATCCATATATAAAATTTATTTTGGGTTATTTGCTTGTAGTAAAGTCTGTAAATGGAAAATTACAATAAATTGGCACTTGTATGCTGATTTAAGGTATAATGCTGTTAAAGAATAATCAGTATTGTAATGATAAAAAAGCCTTGCGTAAAATTTTTTGAAAATTTGTTATATGGTAACGAAGTAGTAAAAAATGGAATAGGAGGTTGGGGTAATCATGAATAAATTAGTTTTATAGGAAATAGATGTTATGTATATTATGTAGTATAAACGTTAATTTGTTGACTGTCAATTATCGGGGTTGGTGAGATTTGAATTTAAGGTCCGTCTTTTGGCAACGAAGTAATAACTATGTTAAGGGGTTGATGTTAATCATGAATAATTCAGATTTGTAAAGGAATAGGTGGTGACGACATGGAATATAGTAAAAATGCCGGTTAACTTTAAATTTATGGCACGTTAAGAAGGTTAAAAATTTGTTGTAGAACGAGCAGCGTTAAAGAGGCAGCAAAAGGTTTAACTTGTGTCAATGTATTAATGTTGGCAGTAATTCGAGGAGAGGAATTTATGAAGAATTTGGTAGTGAAAAGGATTAGGTTAGAAACTTGTAATCAGTTTGTTTCAATATGAATTTATGATCACTTATAAAATAGAATTCTAATAGCGTAAACTATCAAATTTATAATTACCATTATATACTAGTAATATATGAATTTAATCCGGAATTGTAAATTTATTTGAATAATGGTATTTTCCGGTATGTAATAAATTAAAAAATAAAAAATTAAAATATAACTAAATTTTCGAGAAAATGAATCTCTTAGTCATAGTATATTAAAATTAGATTTTAGAATGGAAAGAATCGAACGATATATTCCAAGTTCAATTATTATGATTTGATGGTTAGAATGTTTTTTTAAGATAGTATTAAAAATAAGGAAAAAAATATAATAAAGCCAGTACAAAAATATAAAACTAATTTTCAAAGCGCGTAAATTTGTTTTTAATTA
>JAUIRJ010000383.1:0-18097 GCA_030555515.1 Acutogordius australiensis | reverse complement strand
GAAAACAATATTACACAGGTCAACAAATATTTATGTCAAAAACGTGAATTTTATGAAATCATAAAGAATGCATCCCCATGATAGCCCGATCTTTATATGTTTTTCGTTTTCTTAGTTTCTTCCGTCTTTTAGTCCTTAGATCTGTCTGTAACGAAAAATGGCCTTTTTGATCAAATTGACAGATCTAATTATACCCTAAGAAGAAAAAATTTAAAAATCTGTTTTGCATATTAAAATCCCTTGTATTTAAATTTTTAATCACAGATAATGAAAATTTTTTTTTAAATAATATATCAAGCTCTTACATCGGCATTTAGATTATACAAATTATTTTGCGTCCAAACTTAAATACGACACGATATATTATCGGGTTTTAATGATATTATTTGAAGTTTGAATTTAATCAGTTTAGATATTGTGTATATGCAAAAATGAAATTTCAATTTATTTTTTGTTTTTGTATCTTTTTTGCTGAAATTTTCCAATATTTATAACTTACTAACTAAGTTTGATCAGGAAAAACGGTAAACGGTTTTGATATTCCCTAAGATGGCAGATTTGATCTCTGTAGTTAACTCATAAGTTTCCAAAATTGAACTGTGTTATAATACTTTGTATAGGTTGCAAGTTTTGGTTGCAATGCTTTCGCTCTCCTTTTCGATGACATAGACGCCGAGCTTAGTTCAGCTGATCGCCTCAAATTTAACAGCTTTGCTCATGCTCAAGCTACCATCACCAATGAGATATACGAATCACTAGGGCGCCCCAAATTTATGTTTTGTCCTACAGGTAGCAACTTTTAGTGTTTATTACGAACCTTGGTTTTTGGGTCCGATAATATCCGACTACTTTGGCTAAGGTCTTCCAACTCGATCCATACAAAATTTTTTGTGGCCGTCTGAATCCGTCCGATTTAAAGTTTGTTTTGGTCCGATTCCATCGGGCCCGAGAGTGTCCGAGATTTTTTAGTTGAATAAAATAACCAGTTAAGGGCGCCTCCTTATTTTAAATTATTTGTTTTAACTCATCTTAGATTTTCAAAATCAAAAACGCCAAAATTTAGTAAATTGAATTTAAAACAAGCCCGTTATATAGGGAAAATGTACTTTGTTTAAATATTAATTACGGCAAACTATATTATGGACCATTCAAAAATATTATGCTTTCATAATTTATTCGCATAATCTATTCTTTCTCTTAGTAAATTTGGCCTGCAGTTGAAAATGTTCTTTTAGCATACAGAGCATTTCTGAGAATATTTAAATAATTTGAAAATGATTGCCTCTCACCAATTTAGATCGTTCTTTCTAATTTTTCTCGAGGTAAGATTTATATATATGTTGATTTCATCCAATTGGCCCACAATCTTCCCAGCGACTACAGTTTGATTTATGGACATTATGTGAAGCTGAGTTGATATATTCTAATCTATTCTTTTATACTAGCTTCTTCAAAACAATTTTTTTACCATAAGATGCACGATTTTATATACAAACATGCAAACGGACTTTAAAGGTAGCCTGATATTTAATTGGAAAGCAAATACAGGTCCTAGTGTTTTCCCGCCACAATTTTATTATAAGAGCGCGTTCAAGGTTGATTATAATTTTTCAAAATTACTATTCTGAAATTTTTAAATTTGATTTTTCCATTACTAACATGGTTTTTTAATATTTTTACATATAATGAATGCAATTTCTTTTATGTATATTTTAGCTTTTTATATTAAATTATTCTAATCCTTAAACTTAGCTGAAAATCATTTTAACACTCTTTTTATGCCTTAAAAAAATTTAAACATTAAATCAATAAAACTTTTAATCTGTTTAACGAACAATGAGCAAAATATTATACAAAACAAAAATGATATAACAAGTTATTATTGCCTTCCTCAAGATATTTTAGTGTTATTTTAGTAGATTGAAATTACATGTTAATATAATTCAAAAAAGATTCCCTTAAAGCAATATAACGTGGTATGATAAAAGGTAAATTATACCTTTTATTGTAAAGGTATTTAAATTTGACCCGAATCCAAAAAAACTATATTTTAGGTCCTATCTGATCCAGCTCGAAGTTTAGGTCTGATCCGGCCCGGGGTCGAGCTCCGATGGCACGGCTATCTGACGGGCCGGCAATAGGCCGGACGGACTTCGGGTTCCAAAGAAAAACACTAGCAGCTATGTACTATTTGCTTTAAAGACCTTTGTCATAAATGACTTATATATAATAAGCATAACATTGAATTAAAATGTTTAAATTGCGGTTTACAAATATCAATATGAATGTTTGGCGGAGTTTATGAAATTTTATTGAATTAATAATATTTTTTCCGTTTTAAAATAATCATACGTGCCGTTTAAATTAATAGAAGACTCGTGCAACCTCGAGAATACCTAAAAAAAATAGTTTTTTCCATATGACCACTGTTACTTCTATTTTTTATCTCATGTAATGAGAATTTTTAAGTATATCATAAACTCTAACATTTTTATTTTGCGCCCCAATGGTCAATTCCACCTAAATCCAACAAGTCCGCGAAGGGCCCCTTTCAAGATTTGGGTAAATTTTTGCATGGAGGTAGTATCCAAGGGTATCTCATTTGGAAATTTTTTTGACCGGAATTGATTTTTGACGGAGGTAAGGGTAAAAGTAGAAAAAAACTTTAGAGAAGTTTTTAATTTGATGCAACTTTGAGAAGTTATTAGTCAAAATGTATTATAGCTAGAGACTTAATTTTATAGAAAAAAAGCTATCTTGCATGTTTTTACGTTTTAACAATTTTTTTTGAATTTTTCTATTAAGAGAATATTTAATATAGTATTACTAAATAAACTTTTTGAATATTTTGAAATTGCTAAATTACACTATTTAGTATTCATTATAAATATGAGCTCAAAAGTCTAGGACCCACATAAGTTACATTATTTTTTATGTGATTTTCGCATAAAACACTGGACAACAATTTTTTTGATTTTTCTAGTGTCTATGGTGTTAGATGGATTAGAGTTAAAACCGGGCCGTGTATTACAATTTAGGGTCGACCCGGCCCGGCCCGATTTTTTTTATTACAACCTAAAACATTGAATATGTTTTTATGACGCACAAGCGAAAAAACGATTTTTTCGAATTCCCCGAATAACTAATAATTTTGGAGGGTTGAATGGTATATCATTAAATTGTCTCCGCTCCCCACATGTTTTGGTATCGTAATGTTGCAATCTTTAACAGGTGGCTGTTACGGGCGATTTTACGGTAGTTGTTAAAAGAATATTGTGATGATGGAGGAAAGATTAATTAATTGATTAATGTGGTACAACTAATTATACAACTTCGTTTATAAATATTAGAATATTGCGTTTGCCGTGCAGTGCCGAATGTTAAAACCTCGGAGTACCTAATTACGCTAGGAAAAATTCTTCACTCGGACATAGCTATAATGTGGACCGGACCTCGAGTCGTTTCTAAACGCGTCAACCGATCCGGCTTAGAAGAACTTAAATCTGTCCTAGCTAATGGCAATAGGTAGTTATTCTAAACCATCGTGCTATTTACATTAATGAAAATTTTACGATATTGGTATTTTTATCTAGAGATAAATGTTAATACACAGGTCAACATTTTTTTGAGAGTTATGAGTTAACTACAGAGATCAAACCTGCCTTCTTAGGAAGATCAAATCCGTTTACCGTTTATCATAATCAAACTTGGTTAGTCCGTTATAACATTGAAAATTTAAGAAAAAAGGTAAAAAAAAAATAAAAAGTTCAAGAACAAAATTAATAAAAATTTTTTATTTTGCATATTTACAAGAGTTAAACTGTTAGATTTAAACTTCAAATAATATTTTCATTAAAAATTGATAATACATCGTGTCTTATTAAAATTTGCAAACGAAATATTTAGTATTTTCTAAGCCAATGTAAGAGCTTGATATATTGATAAAATTTATTTTTTATTACTTGTGATAAAAATATAAGTTACAAAAAATTTTTATATGCAAAAAAGATTTAAATTTTTTCTTTTTAGGGTATATTTAGATCTGTGAATTTGGTCAAAAAAGGTCATTTTTCGTTATAGACGGATCTAAGGAGCCAAAGACGAAATAAAATAAGAAAAACAAAAAGTATATATGAGATCAGGCCATCATGAGGATGCATTCTTTTATGTTTTTATAAAATTCACGCTTCTGACATTGATATTTGTTGACCTGTGATATACTACATTAAAAATTTTTGAATATTAGCTGGTATATAAATTATTTAATTTATGGATGCAAACAATACCCACCCATTTTTTATTTTGTTATGAAATATATCATTTAAATGTATTCAAAGTTTGGCTCCTCTTCATTCATGATTATTTTACGATTCTGTATTTTTATCTAAAATGATAGCCATTAAAAATATATAACTTGAAAATTACAATTTTTTTTGTATATAAATTATTTAATTTATCCATGCAAACAATACCCACCCATTCTTTACTTTGTTATGAAATATTATCAAATAAATATATTCAAAGGCCATGAGCTCCTATTTAATGAACTAATTTAGATTCTATATATATTAAAAATGATAGCTATAAAAAGATATAAAAACTTACAATTATTTTTTTTTTCTCTCTTTTATATTCAATATCCATGCATAAAATAAACAACCATAATGAAATATAGAATTTAGGCAGCTCATGAAGGCGCAATAAGCTATATTTAATGATTAATAACTCGATTTTATTCTAAAAATGCTTTACACCTTAAATAAATGCTTACTGACCCATAAATTTTTTTAACTCTAGCTGGTATATAAATTATTTAATTTATGGACGCAAAAAATACCCACCCATTGTTTATTTTGTTATGAAATATATCATTAAAATGTATTTAAAGTTTGGCTCTTCTTCATTCATGAAAATTTAGATTTTAAATGTTTATTAAAGATGATAGCTATAAAAAATATAAAAAAATACAATTGTTTTTTTCTTCTTTTATATTCACTATCCATGCATAATATAACCATACAAAACAATGAAATTTTACAATTAGAATTTAGGCAGCTAAAGGCGCAATGAGCTATATTTAATGACTAATAACTCGATTTTGTTTTAAAATTGCCTTAGACCTTTAATAAAAGCTTATTGACCAATAAATATTTCTAGTGCTTTTTCATATGTAAAAAAATTAAATAAATATTAGACTTGAATATTTAACAAAAGTAAGATCTTTCAGGAAATATAATTATTTAAATTGTAAATAAGAAAAATAACATACTTACAATATATAAAGTTCTTTTCATTTTGTATTAAAAATACTCAAAAGATTAATTCTTTGGGATAATATTCACGCCAATGATTATGATCCCAAGCGAATTTATCTCGGACCCTTTGCTGGCCGAGACTCTGACATCATATGCAATTACGTTCCGAAGGTTCCTCAACCTCCTATTGACACATCCCACATGGATCATAACGAAATACTTGTCGCTGATGTAAATGATTTTAAATCCGTCTGATTTTCTCTACTTAATTTATTGCATAATAAATATTTAATTTTTTACACGGCTCACCTGATTCTCTTACATCGTAAGAATGTGGATTTTTTATTAGTGTTATTAAAAGAAAAAGTTAATATCAAAAGGGAAAGGAATGTGTTGTACTTTATAAATTGAACCGCAATGTTTGCAACGTTTATATAGCTTACAAAATCTTGATTATTAATTAGTTATCAAATAAGGCTTTTGGTTTACTGGTTTTTGTATATCTTATACTATTTAGAAATGTATTTTTTAACTAGGCTGATAATAATGGCCCTCCAAATTTAGGCAATGACAATTTGGAAGGCTTGCGAAAAGCCGAGTCAGTTGAAGAGTACATTAACATTGGAGGTCCCCTCGATGGTGTATTATCCAACCCTAATTGTGAATTTGAGGCGAATTTTGTGGCCATACACACCTTGGCTCAATGGGCATTAAGCAATCGCTCTACTCTTGATGACAATAACGCAAATAAAACATTTATTCAAGAAATAAATCCAAAAGGCGATCAGCAGAAATCAGAGGAAGCGAACAGGAACGAATCTTTGCTCAAAAGTTATTTTATAAACTTTATAAATGTATATATTTTCTGACTTTTTACATTTCGGAAATGTTTACCTAAAGATTTTATATATTTTACACAATTATTCATTGAATTTGTTAAAATACACTGGTTTACAAAAATATTAGAATTTAAAGTACGTTTAGTTAGATTAGTCGCATTCTATACTATTATAAATCTCGTTTTTTGTTTAATAAAAATGTTTTCGACCTCGAGAAAAAATATTAATTAAATATGTTTTTTTTTAAATACATAAAACAAAACTTCATTATATATCATTATTTGCCCAATTTATTAGATTCTGAATAAACTGAAAAATTAAGGAGTTCAAAAAAACAAAATTTTTTTACAATAAACATATCGTCGATTTTTTTATTTTTTTGTTTAGTTTGCCTTCAATACTGTTGTTTTTTGTTGTTGTTAGCGTTTATTGTTTATTCAATAATTTGTAACAATTTAGAATACATTTTTTTTATTTTTATTATTAATTTTTATATAATTTTTTTATTTTAATGTCCACTTTTATTTTCATAAAATAGTGGTTTAAGCTTAACACCTGCCCAGTCTTTGTTATTTAAAATTTTAAATAAACGAATATTCAAAATATTATAGCTTAACTTGGTCTACCATACGCATCCAGTATTAATAATTGTCGTCCAATCAAAAATAGTTTATTTGAAATTCCTTATTTTAAAATTGTTTTGGTCAGAGATGTTTCCCAAGTTCTCTAGCTTAAATAAATACTGGCCGAAATTTTTTTTTAATTGATTATAAGAATTATATATGAGCTTAGACTCATATTATTAAAAAGTCGATTAACTGCTGGCAGAATTAATAATGGCAAAAATCAAAAAGTTAAATAAAAATTGATAAATTTTTTTAGAGCTTGTACGCATGCAATTTTATTTTTTTAACAATTTGGACAAAATTGATAAAAAATTTAACGGTTTCAAAAAAATTGTACAAGCTTTGACGTATGCTATTATTAAATAAATACAAATAAATCCTTAAAAAAATTATTACAAATTTTTTTTTTAAATTTTACTTTATAGAAGTCTGGATGCATCGAATCGATACAATTAAAAATTTTTATATAATATTATAAATAACCAAAAATTACAAATTTTTTATAAATAAATTTAAAAACTTATTAAATCAACAATTATAATATTTAAAACAACAATGCTAACAATGGGATTGGAAATATAATTTTTTTCACTAGTAGCAATGTAAAGCCTACGTTATAAAAAACAATTTAGACCAAATTAAAGTTGTTTATTATTCTTGAAATGTTTATCATTTATGCAAATAATATAGATACGTTGAAAATGTAGGTTATATTGTATAGTTTAAGTATTAATTAATTTATTTACAGATTTTTTTTTAATCATATATAAGTATTTAAGTATCGAAGTCGCAAATTTTGGCTTTTTTTGATTAATGCATTAGGTATAGCGGTAAATTTTGGAAATAAAATCGGCTAATTGGGACTATCAATTATGACATATTTAACCGATCTTGGGTCCGGTCGAATATTGTAAACCAGTGTCTTTAATTATTAAAAATTAAAAAATTATATAATGATATTCATCAACGCTTTTCGTAATTGTCAGTTATTTGTTTTCTCGAACTAATAGTTTGTAAGCCCTATGAGCCCGATCGCGCTCTTGAAATCAGCCTTGAAAGTTGGTTGCCCTACCTGAACGCTCGAACTCCTTATACCGTCCAGATACCTCGGTGTCTTACAACCTCAATCAGTTCTACTGATGATTCCAACAACATTAATAGCTATTCCAACACCGATGCAACTAATTTTTACAACGCCACCTCGTCCGCCTTTCATGCTTCGGCAGGTTATTACTTATTCATTTTAAATTGGTGTTAGTAATTATGATATTTTTGCTAAAACCTATTTTACAGGGCGCGTACGAATTCGCTATTTATTATGAAATTTAATACACTCCGTTGCAATGATTTGTTTACCTGTTTTTATTTGTAATAACAACATATTATGTACAAAAATTATTCTTAGAAATTTCTACAATTTCCAAATTTTATTAGGTTTTTTATACATAATTTTACATAAATATTTTTGTCTGGTCAAAAATGTGAATAATTTTGTTTCCATACTCAATTATTTTGTATTATTACAATGTGTTTGTCGACCCCTCATTTATTATAGTTATGCAAAAATTTATTGCAAGGTAAAATTTGTTGCTTAAATTGTGAAAATGCAGGCGGAATAAGTTTGGAAGCTGAATTTAGGTGCAAACAATATTCCGCCGGCTATTTATAAGCTTTGGACGCTGAGGTCAAGTCCAATCAAAGTTCCGCCGGCGATAATGAGTTTTGGATGTTGACTATACGTCCAAAAATATTCCGCCGGCGGAATATTCTTTAAATTTGACCTTAACGTCCAAAGACTATATTCTGCCGAAAAATATTGCCTAATTTAGCGGACATTTTGTTCCTGCAAAAAGGTTGATTATGGTTATTAATCAGTTTAAATATATGTTTAAATTCTATTGATCAAAAATTGTTATAAAAATTAAATTAATACCTCTTTCCAAAAAAGCTTAATATGTTAATGTGTATATTTTAATATAATTCTACCGGCTCAAGTATAAAATTTCATAATTTAAACTGATTATTTTATACAGAATTAGAGATATATCATATCAAAATAATTAACATCTAAGTGCTTGTTGATAATAGTCACTTTTTGCGAGCTTGTTTGACCTGAAAGCGGCAATTTTTTTAAAAACAATTAATTAAAAATCCTAATTTGCATAATTTTTAATCATTAAATTTTATCAACTATCATAAATATATGAAATTTTATAAAAATACATAAATTGGAAGAAAAATCTTATATCCCCTAATAAATTTCAAATAAAGAATAGTTACAATAAAAATAGAAGAAATATAGTGAATAACATATATAAAAAAAAGTAAATTTATTAAAACCTGCCCAGGGAAATTTAGATATACCTAAAACTATTAAGGTTATATAATTTAATAAATATAATAAAAATTTTGTTTAATAAGGTTGAATTATTAAAATTTTTCCTTACAAATCATAACCGGTTGTTAGCTAAAATTGCTGTTTTTGAAATTTTTAAATTAGTTCGCTAAATTATGCAAGATGTTCCGGCGAAATATAAGCTTTGGACGCTGGTCAAGTCCAGACAATATCCGCGAGCGAAAATACGTGGACGTTTACTATACGTCTAGAAATATTCCGCCGTCGGTATATAGGCTTTGGACGATAAGATCTGTCAGCGTCGAAACCCTGTATTCCGGCGGCGGATGCTTTGACTTGGCATTAGCGATCAAGGCCTATATCACAGTTAACATTTGGAGAGTTATGAGCTAACTACAAATCAAACTTGTCATTTTAAGGATTTTTAACCCGTTAACCGTTTTTTTAATAAAATAAGTCAGCTATTAACATCGACAATTTTAGAAATAATGTCAGATAAACAAAAAAGATAAAACAAAAATAAATTGAATTTTTTTTTGCATTTTCACAACAGCTAAAATGTTAAATTCTAATTTATTAATTTTATTAAAAACGGATTATTATTTTCTATATGCGGAATATTCTGTATTTTTTAAATGTTGATGTAAAAGCTTGATATTAAAAAAATTTATTTCTCATTATTTGATATGATAAATATAAGTCAAAAGGAATTTTTATATGAAAAAAAGATTCTTAAATGTTTTCTTAATAGTATATTTGCGAGGTCGCAAAATGTGTCAATTTGGTCAGAAAACTCCATTTTTTCGATATGGAGGGACCTAAGGAGCCGAAGGCGGAAGAAACTACGAAAAACGGAAAACATATCTGAGATAAGGTCATTATGGCGATGTATGCTTTTATATTTTCATAAACTTATTTTTTTTGACTTTGAAATTTTTTGATTGTAATATCAGTTTTAACGGAGGTGTCTGTTGAATGTCTTTTATCTTATATATTTCATCGCTGGTGAAGGAAGCGTCTAGAAATGAATATTTAATCAAAGCATTTTATATAATCATATTTGTCCATGATAATTGTAAAACTATGAATATTCCATATGAATACAATAATAAATTTAGATGATTATATTTATCAATTTTTAAATATTAACAATACACCTTTTTAAAAAATTTTTTATTGAACCTGTTTTAATAAAATATGTTTACATTATTGTAAAAAAAAACAAGTTGTTTACATATATAAATTACGAATTTAATTCCCAAAATATACAATAGTTCAAGCGGAATATTAGACGAGTATTATTGATAGTTTTAGGTAATCATTTTTAAAAAAAGCTGTCAACGTGTTCTCATTCTTTTTTTAATACCTATTTCAATGGTATCAATCCTTTCATCTGACTCTAATAATATCTTAGGTCCTTTTATCAGATTTGTTTGCTATTTGGTAACACCGCGTCATCACTTATCGAAAGGATATTAAGTCTACTTTTTACAAGTCAATAACTAATTTATTTCATAGAGCGATCAAGAACAAAATATTTTGGCCATTTGACCTTTTGTATTTTGCTTAATAAATTTCGATAAATTAATTTTGCTAAAAAAATTTTGCAATTAAAATTTTCCAATATAAAAAGTTGGAATGTCAAAACCATTTTTTTAAAGATTATAAACAACTGTGACCTATTTATTTACACACATTAATTTCTATATCTTTAATCTAAATATATAAGATAACAATCAAATAATGACTTTTTTAAAATTAAATTTTTTTTTAAATCAAATTTAGAAAATTTGTTGAGTTTGGCTTAAATTTATCATGGGTTTTTGACAAGATAAAACGTGTTTGAGAAGAAGGCAAATTCTATTTTAACATACAGATTATCATTATTGTAAAAATTGTCGGCGTATTGGGTAATTTATTATAATATTAAAATATTGTTAATTCTGAATGTTTCTGCTTCAATATTAGACGTTAAGAAGCAAAAGGCTAACGATTCGCCCACATTTTCCACTGACGATTCTTCTTCTTTTACTAGTTCAAAGGAAGATCTTACTAGCAATAAAAATGGTTCTTTGTTTTCCCTTCATTCCGATATAAACGAAGCGCCTGAATCTAACGACAAAGTATATTTATGCCATATTTGTTTGCTAAAAAATTTATTTATTATATGGGTAATTGCACAGGTCAACAAATATCAATGGCACAACCGTGAATTTTATGAAAACATAAAAAATTTATCCCCATGATGGCCTTATCTCATAAATATATTTAGTTTTTCTTTGTTTCTTTCGGTTTCGGCTCCTTACATCCGTCCTATCGAAAAAATGGCCTTTTACCAAATTGACATATCGAGAAAACCCTAAAAAGAAAAAATTTAAGAATCTTTTTTTCATATACTTTGTAACTTATATTTATAATCTCAAATGATGAGTAATATAATTTTTTAGTATAGCACGCTCTTACATCAGCATATGGATAATACGAAATCGCGTCCACACTTAAATACGACACAATAAATTATCGGTTTTTAATAAAAGTTTTATTTGAAATTTGAATTTAACAGTTTAGCTATTGTAAATATGCAAATAAAAAATTTCAATTTATTTTTGTTTTTGAGTCTTTTTTGTTTTTTTGGCATTTTTTCTAAAATTTTAAATGTTTATAGCTGACTAGATTAGAAAAAAACGTTAAACGGATTTGGAAATTCCTAAGATGGCAGGTTTAATCTCCGTAGATCTCATAACTCTCGAAAATTTGTTGCTCTGTGTTATATTTGCTAACCCATTCACAGCTCGGCAAATTTCAGATAAATAAACTAATAGTCAGATTAAGGCTATTACCATTAAGATTTTTATTACCATCCGTTTATTTTGTCTCTGAAAAATGTTAAAGAAAAACAAATCAGACTCAAAATTAAAAAATAATGAAAAAATTATTTATGTTCATAAATAATTGCAAATTTTATACATAGAATAATAATTTAATTTCAATTCGGTTAAAAAACGTTTTTTTAGGAGGGTGCATTTGTATAACCTAAATGTGCATGTTGAAGTTTGATATATTTAAAAATTTAATATTTCATTATTTTTTAAGGTAGAGTAAATTTTAACCTAAAAAACAATATTTTAATTTTTTTACTCAAGGAGTCTCATGGTCATAAAGTAAGTCACTTTTGCCATATCCCCAGAGCTGTAGGGCCTTTTTCTGGTGACGATTGGATCATCAAACCTTCAAAGTTTTTTAACCTGTGTGCTACATGTTTATAAGTTTTTTTAACTTAATTTTTTTCCTGACAAGTTTTTTTTTGTTTTAGGTTACAGTTGAAATATTAGATACCGACCAGAACCATAATTTGGTGAATGATAATGATGGAGCTAAATCCTCTGGAAGTGGTCGCAGAAGAACCAAAAAGTCTAACCTAAAGCTTAAAGTTTTTTCTTCTTCTAATAAATCAGTATTAAAAAATACATAAATCCATTTATGCATAGGTAATTATAGTTAAAAGCAGTGATTGATAATTATCGGATTTTTGCCTACTCGATATTCGATAGTTAGTAATAAAAAACCATATTCATTAATTAGTAATGTAAAAAACCCCTACTCGATAATGAGTAGATAATTATTTTTTTTCAAATTATTATCGAGTATTATTTATAGTATTTGGAATTTTTTTTATTAATTATCTAGTATCATTAATAGCACACTCGAAATTTTTATATTTAAAGCCTTGTACAAATTTTATTTATTAGTATAACACATATGGTTTGCATTAAGTCATCTAGTTTGTCATTATATCAATATATCGTAGTTTTACACCGGTGTCATCATAAAAGATTCATATCAAAAACCATACTTCTTTTCATCGCACAATGTCTTTACTGATATTAGCTAAGGTTGTGCTCAGACTTCCTTTATTAAGAACAGGCCATCCCTCATTCAAAACTTTGCCCTCAATCTATATCCTACTTTTTAAATGTACTATAGGTTTTTTTCTTATCCTCATTAATAACAACGCATTTTACTTCTCACAAATTTTTGGCTTATCAGGACCTCAATTTTAAATTGAGAGTGTTAATAACCGCTACACCTATATCCTAATACAAATAAAAGTCTATTTTCCCCACTTTTTTACGAGTTTAGTTTATACTTTTTTAAAAAAAAGAAAAATAAAAAAAAATTTACGTAGGCTTACTTAAGATATTTTCTTCCCTTTTTAGATTTGTTTATTCCTTTTACAAATAAAAAGAAAAATAAAAGAAAAATTTGTATAATTCAAGGCTTTAAGAGTCTATTCCTCCTACAAGTTTTTTAGGGGTGGACTACAGTTATCATAATTTTTATATCGTCTCGAGTCTTTAAACTTGTTTTTTATGTCAAATAGTTGTCGGGGTCACTATCAACATTTTAAGCAAACAGATGTATAAGCCTCTTTTGTCTAACTTAATAAAGAATTAAGACGACAAATTTTAAATGTTTTTTAAATTTAACACTTTTTCTCCTTTTTTATAGAAGTGAATAAATTCATAAATTTAAATGATTTTTATAGCGTCTGTAATTTTGTTTGCTTTATTTTTTTAAGAGCCTGTAAAGCAGGGATCGTTACCTTTACTCATTCTTATTGTTTTTAGATAGCATTCACAGATTTCGATTACTAATTACTCATTTTCGTGTAGGTTTTCTTTTTAAATTACTAATTATTAAGTAGGGGTTTTAATTTTTTGAGTAAATTATTTCTAAAAAATGTATGTTTTTTATACAAAAACTAAGCAATAAGTTTTTTAGAATATTAATACACTCTATATGTTTTGTTAAAACAAGACATCAATGTGCCTTTAAAACTATACGCTAAGAATTTTATACTTATAATCAGATCCTTAATTATTGCCATTATCAATAGTATAAATTTACACTCTGCATTAAGGCAAATTACACCGGACAACAAAATATGGCATCATTTATGTCAATTATTTTTGTTGGCGAAAATGGAGCTGGAGTTTCCAGAAGGGACCTCCCTGTCGGCCATCAGTGTTTATTTTACATAAATTGGAAAAATTTTTTTAAAGTAATTTAATTTAACCCCCTTTATTTGTTGGCCCGATTATTTTGTGGAGAACTGACTCTAATTGAGAAGGAACCATGTACAAGTGATTGACGCACAAGGTCCATATTCAGCGAATGATGCACCTTAAAACAATTACGCTCATCAATGTCACTCATGGATTACGAAGATTATAGCTTCGTCTGAAAAGACAGAAGTGCCGTAATGAACAAAAATTGATGGAGCAACGAATTTGTCTCAAAGTCAAGCACACCACGCTCGAAAACGATTGCGCATCAACTAGTACGGATATGGCCCCCTAATTAAGAATCGAATCTCATTTTTATACGGAATTGAGATGTCTGAAAAACAGACAGAAAGGTCGAAACATAGACCGGAAAGGGTTTTCCAATCTCCAAAAAATGGCAAGAAACACGATGCCTGAACGATCATTGAACCTAACCACCGAACCATATGGTCCTGAAAGACCTGACGATAAAGCCCAAACTCTTAACGATTATCTTTAACGACCGAACGATCTATGGTCTTTCGATGGGGCTAACGACCGAACGGCTATTGGTCCGGAACGACCTGAGGGAAAAATCCCGGTCTAAGTCTTCTAACGATAACGGTCCGCTACCAGAGACGATAACGGTCCTCACCTAACGATAACGGTCCTCTACCTAACGATAAATGGTCCTCAACGACCCGATGATAATGGACCTTGAACTGATGATAATAGTCTTCAACCACCGACGAAAATATGGAAACACCGACGAATATTAAACGGACGATTATTAAACGATCGATAAATACTAAACGATCGACGAATACGAAACGATCGACGAATTCAACGATCAACGAATACCAAACGATCGAAGAACACTAAACGATCGACGAACACCCGACGAATACTGAACGACCGACAATCACGGCCCCACAAGAGACAACCCGGTTAAAACAAATCCTGATTGCCTATCCCTCGGTGAAAAATCACAAATCTAATTGGGATGAGAATGATGAAGCGTGCAACTAAGTACGTTTATTAACGCTAAACGAGTTCGTACTTGATGAAGCGTGCAACTAAATACGTTTATTAACGCTAAACGAGTTCGTACTTAAGCCTTAAACAGCTAAAGACATCACTATATCTGCTGATGATCTAAAGCTACCGATAGTAGGACTGGGTCTTCACGCGAAACACTCAACGATGCCGACGTTTCGTACATCAAAAGGACACCCCTGGTAAACACTCAAATCTAGTTTGAAGCATCAAAATGGATGGCGAGAAGGAGCTATAAGAACGAATCAGCTAGAAGAATCCGCTGCCTCTACTCGGCTATGACAAGCTCATTGCTCGTTTATATGTTGACCATTGATAACAAGCAACCCCGAAAGCGTCCTGCCTTGATTTACTTGTCAAATAGTTGAACCTGTTAGAGATTAGCGACGCCGTCAGAATAAAAAAATCTCACAATTCTTATTGTGGGATAAGACAAAATGTGTAAATAAGACATAATATAATTTTTTTAATTGAATCATTTTTGCACAAATACCATCCAATTTTCCACTCAACCTACAAGTTCAGCTCATATCTCCATGTACCTAACAACTGGTACCAAGTTGGCCTAGCCACCCAAATCAAATTGAAATATATATTAAATTCAGACATACTAAATACTTATAATCAGATCCTTAATTATTGCCATTATCAATAGTATAAATTTACACTCTGCATTAAGGCAAATTACACCGGACAACAAAATATGGCATCATTTATGTCAATTATTTTTGTTCAAGTGTTTGGTGCTGATAATATGAAATCAGAATTATAGCCAATGCCTCGAATTTTTAGTTATTCGAAGTTAAAAATGAGATTTTCCTATTTTTGTGGTAATATTATAAGACGTATGGGTAGAAACAAAAGTTTAGAAATATATTTAGATTAAGGAAACCATTATTAACGTAGGGTATTTGAATATTTATATAATAATTAAATTTTTTTTATTTGTTTTTGTCAAAAATTTTCTGATCCTAAATAACTTGAAAGTAAATTGCTAGTATTGTGAGAAATTACCTCTAGATATTTTTTTATAAAGAAATTAAACATGCAAATAGGTGTTTTGGAAAATTAATAGTTTGGAAAAAATTACGGATTTTTTTCTTAACTTTGGACGCATTATAAAACGGAGGCATTGAGAGAAATTGTTACCGATCTAAGAATATTTTCTAAAAAACTTGAAAATTTTACGTTGTTTTTCTATGCTATTAAAACTAGTAGTTTAAGTCTATGAATAAAACATGGATTAACCTTAACCCTACCCTGGAAATACTCTAATTAATCTGATAATTTGACGACAGGAGTTAAAAAAAAGACATCCTTGGCTTTACCTATAAATCAAAAGATGACTATATAAAAAATCCTTCATTCTGTGTGAAGATTTTTTAATGATGGAGAAAATGCGGCCAATAAAAAGTATCTGTTTCATCAACGTTGTCGAACGTGTTTTCTCCAATATGAATTTGCTTAATTATTAAAAAACTCGTCTCAAGAATAATTGTTGGATGATTCTTTAATTAAAGCAATAATAATTATTATCCTATAAGTCCACGATAATTGTAAATTCATAATAATAATTTTAAACAATAATAAATGACTTTATTATTCGAGTACATCTAAAATATAATATAATATAAACCTCTCTCAGGCAAATATGTTTAATTTATTTGAAAAATACAATCATACATTTATAATTTACAAAGTAATATAAAAATTTCCCAGGATTTTTAATTAAATTGGACGTGTACGATCGAGAGTACTAGGCAATCGAAATGTTTTCTTTTAGTTAGTAATAATCTTATCGTGTAGGTTTTTTTTAATTACTAATCACCCGTTATTACCGGATGAGTATCACTCCTTTAAGGTTTTTCAAAAAACTTGGTATTTATGTGAAATTCTGCATATACGCGTATTCTTATTATTCTATTATCATCATAGACTTCCTCCTATCAACCCGCCAGGATGCATGCTAATGGTACTTATGATAGCTTCATGGAAAGGTGAGAAATGTTTAGACAATTTAAACTTTTCTACTACTTTTAAGTCTTATTTAAATTAAGGTCCAAACCGAGCCATGATGTTCCGACCTGGCGTCCGACAATTTTTCAGCTTACCTGGTTGGCCAAATTCAGCTCTGTCAAAGCTTATTATTTTCGACCCGGCCTAAATTACATATACGGCCTGGGCTAATAAACAATAATGCAATATTAAAATAAATTGGCCTGACTTGGCCTGAAATCGGTTTTAAAATAAGGCCCAGCGTGACCCGAAATTGGTTTAAATTAGGCCCCGCTCGTCCTGACCTGAAATTGGATTTAAATTTAAGCCTAGCCAGACATGACTTTCCAATTACCCGGGCGGAGATTCCAATTTTACTTCACAGATCGATATTAATGAGGTATTAGTCAAAATTATGACACTTTAAAACGAAATGGCCTTACCATATATATTTTCCTATTTTATCGCGGCTATTTAGATAGAAAATCGAAAATATGGTCAAATTTGGCCCAATGGGACCTTGAGTATTACTAAAAAGAATATATATATTTGGTTTTTCTGATTAATCACCTTTGCCTTCTTATTTTTATCTCCAATAATGATTAATAATATTTTTACATATAACACAGGTCAACAAATATCAATGGCAAAACCGTGAATTTTATGAAAACATAAAAGAATTTATCCCCATGACACCCTTATCTTATATATATATTTTTTCTTAGTTTCTTTCGGCCTTGGCTCCTTAGATCCGAGCATATCGAAAAAATGGCCTTTGACCAAAATGACAGATCTAGAATACCCTAAAAAAAAAATTTAAGAATCTTTTTTTCATATAAAAATCCCTTGTAACTTATATTTAACATATCATGATAATTTTTTTTAGTATATCAAGCTTTTACATTAGCATTTAGATAATACAAAA